>JAAAWM010010828.1:0-52503 GCA_036873465.1 Thinopyrum obtusiflorum | reverse complement strand
TCCTATCTTGAGAGAAGCCTCTAGTGAAACCTATGGCCCCCGGGTCTATTTTCCATCATATAATTTTCCAATCTACAATTTCCGTTTCCTATTTATTTTACTTTGCAATCTTTACTTTCCATTCCATAAACCAAAAATACCAAAAATATTACTTTACCGTTTAGCATCTCTATCAGATCTCACGTTGCAAATAATCGTGAAGGGATTGACAACCCCTTTATCGCGTTGGGTGCAAGTTGGTGTTTGTTTGTGCAGGTATTCGGTGACTTGAGCGTTGTCTCCTACTAGATTGATACCTTGGTTCTCAAAAGCTGAGGGAAATACTTATTCTACTTTGCTGCATCACCCTTTCCTCTTCAAGGGAAAAACCAACGCAAGCTCAAGAAGTAGCAAGAAGGATTTCTGGCGCCGTTGCTGGGGAGATTTACGCCAAGTCAAGTCAAGATTTGTCTCCCGTCAACTTACCTATTTCTAGCGCCGTTGCTGGGGAGATCTACGCCAAGCCAAGACATACCAAGTACCCATCATAAACTCTCATGGGGGGGGGGGGGGGGGGGGGGGGGGGGGGGGGGGGGGGGGGGGGGGGGGGGGGGGGGGGGGGGGGGGGGGGGGGGGGGGGGGGGGGGGGGGGGGGGGGGGGGGGGGGGGGGGGGGGGGGGGGGGGGGGGGGGGGGGGGGGGGGGGGGGGGGGGGGGGGGGGGGGGGGGGGGGGGGGGGGGGGGGGGGGGGGGGGGGGGGGGGGGGGGGGGGGGGGGGGGGGGGGGGGGGGGGGGGGGGGGGGGGGGGGGGGGGGGGGGGGGGGGGGGGGGGGGGGGGGGGGGGGGGGGGGGGGGGGGGGGGGGGGGGGGGGGGGGGGGGGGGGGGGGGGGGGGGGGGGGGGGGGGGGGGGGGGGGGGGGGGGGGGGGGGGGGGGGGGGGGGGGGGGGGGGGGGGGGGGGGGGGGGGGGGGGGGGGGGGGGGGGGGGGGGGGGGGGGGGGGGGGGGGGGGGGGGGGGGGGGGGGGGGGGGGGGGGGGGGGGGGGGGGGGGGGGGGGGGGGGGGGGGGGGGGGGGGGGGGGGGGGGGGGGGGGGGGGGGGGGGGGGGGGGGGGGGGGGGGGGGGGGGGGGGGGGGGGGGGGGGGGGGGGGGGGGGGGGGGGGGGGGGGGGGGGGGGGGGGGGGGGGGGGGGGGGGGGGGGGGGGGGGGGGGGGGGGGGGGGGGGGGGGGGGGGGGGGGGGGGGGGGGGGGGGGGGGGGGGGGGGGGGGGGGGGGGGGGGGGGGGGGGGGGGGGGGGGGGGGGGGGGGGGGGGGGGGGGGGGGGGGGGGGGGGGGGGGGGGGGGGGGGGGGGGGGGGGGGGGGGGGGGGGGGGGGGGGGGGGGGGGGGGGGGGGGGGGGGGGGGGGGGGGGGGGGGGGGGGGGGGGGGGGGGGGGGGGGGGGGGGGGGGGGGGGGGGGGGGGGGGGGGGGGGGGGGGGGGGGGGGGGGGGGGGGGGGGGGGGGGGGGGGGGGGGGGGGGGGGGGGGGGGGGGGGGGGGGGGGGGGGGGGGGGGGGGGGGGGGGGGGGGGGGGGGGGGGGGGGGGGGGGGGGGGGGGGGGGGGGGGGGGGGGGGGGGGGGGGGGGGGGGGGGGGGGGGGGGGGGGGGGGGGGGGGGGGGGGGGGGGGGGGGGGGGGGGGGGGGGGGGGGGGGGGGGGGGGGGGGGGGGGGGGGGGGGGGGGGGGGGGGGGGGGGGGGGGGGGGGGGGGGGGGGGGGGGGGGGGGGGGGGGGGGGGGGGGGGGGGGGGGGGGGGGGGGGGGGGGGGGGGGGGGGGGGGGGGGGGGGGGGGGGGGGGGGGGGGGGGGGGGGGGGGGGGGGGGGGGGGGGGGGGGGGGGGGGGGGGGGGGGGGGGGGGGGGGGGGGGGGGGGGGGGGGGGGGGGGGGGGGGGGGGGGGGGGGGGGGGGGGGGGGGGGGGGGGGGGGGGGGGGGGGGGGGGGGGGGGGGGGGGGGGGGGGGGGGGGGGGGGGGGGGGGGGGGGGGGGGGGGGGGGGGGGGGGGGGGGGGGGGGGGGGGGGGGGGGGGGGGGGGGGGGGGGGGGGGGGGGGGGGGGGGGGGGGGGGGGGGGGGGGGGGGGGGGGGGGGGGGGGATAGTTCGAAGAGACTTGCAAAGATATCAAATCATGCATATAAGAATTCAGAAAAGATTCAAATAATATTCATAGATAAGCTGATCATAAATTCACAATTCATCGGATCTCGGCAAACACACCGCAAAAGAGTATTACATCGAATAGATCTCCAAGAACATCGAGGAGAACTTTGTATTGAGAATCAAAGAGAGAGAAGAAGCCATCTAGCTACTAGCTACGGACCCGTAGGTCTGAAGTAAACTACTCACGCTTCATCGGAGAGGCAATGGTGTTGATGTATAAGCCCTCCGTGATCGAATCCCCCTCCGGTAGGATGCCGGAAAAGGCCCGAAGATGGGATCTCACGGGTACAGAAGGTTGCGGCGGTCGAAAAGTGGTTTTGTTTGCTCCCCTCGATGTTTTTAGGGTATAAGAGAATATATAGGCGGAAGAAATAGGTCGGTGGAGTCATGAGGGGCCCACAAGGGTGGGGGCGCGCCCTACCCCCCTGGGCACGCCACCCGACCTTGTGGCTGCCTCGTGGCTTTCCTGGTGTGCACTCCAAGCCCTCTAGATGTCTTCTGGTCCAAGAAAAATCATCGTGAAAGTTTCACTCCGTTTGGTATTCCTTTTCTGCAAAACTCTAAAACAAGGGGAAAAAACAGAAACTGGCACTGGGCTCTAGATTAATAGGTTAGTCCCAAAAATCATATAAAATAGCATATTAATGCATATAAAAACATCCAAAATAGATAATATAATAGCATGAAACAATCAAAAATTATAGATATGTTGGAGACGTATCAGCCTCCGCAATTGTCGTGGGTAGAATTTTGTAATGTTGTGCATGTGAGGAATAAATTGAATTTGGCTGCACTTAATACATGAGAAACATATACAACTGCTATATTTCCTAGTTCTTAATCATGCTTGGTTTGGATAAATGGGTTTTCCATGTGGCTTTAATTAATCTGATGAATCTGCAATGTGCTTATTTTTCATCAACATATTTTACTGATAGCATGCGAACCCTCACTTAACCTGATTACTAACTACCTTATATGTGTTGCAGGGAAACAATGGGAAGCACCGAGGTTTACAATCGAGGTTAGCACATGCATGATCCTTTGTCTAATAGCACATTATTGTGTAATTGCAGGAACCATTCTAATATTTAGGTTTTTAACAATTTGGTCTTGCACATGTAGGTCTCGCTGTCAGAGGTTTTGACCCACTGTTCGACCCTTTTTGCATATGGGGAAATGGGGGGGGGGGGGGGGGGGGGGGGGGGGGGGGGGGGGGGGGGGGGGGGGGGGGGGGGGGGGGGGGGGGGGGGGGGGGGGGGGGGGGGGGGGGGGGGGGGGGGGGGGGGGGGGGGGGGGGGGGGGGGGGGGGGGGGGGGGGGGGGGGGGGGGGGGGGGGGGGGGGGGGGGGGGGGGGGGGGGGGGGGGGGGGGGGGGGGGGGGGGGGGGGGGGGGGGGGGGGGGGGGGGGGGGGGGGGGGGGGGGGGGGGGGGGGGGGGGGGGGGGGGGGGGGGGGGGGGGGGGGGGGGGGGGGGGGGGGGGGGGGGGGGGGGGGGGGGGGGGGGGGGGGGGGGGGGGGGGGGGGGGGGGGGGGGGGGGGGGGGGGGGGGGGGGGGGGGGGGGGGGGGGGGGGGGGGGGGGGGGGGGGGGGGGGGGGGGGGGGGGGGGGGGGGGGGGGGGGGGGGGGGGGGGGGGGGGGGGGGGGGGGGGGGGGGGGGGGGGGGGGGGGGGGGGGGGGGGGGGGGGGGGGGGGGGGGGGGGGGGGGGGGGGGGGGGGGGGGGGGGGGGGGGGGGGGGGGGGGGGGGGGGGGGGGGGGGGGGGGGGGGGGGGGGGGGGGGGGGGGGGGGGGGGGGGGGGGGGGGGGGGGGGGGGGGGGGGGGGGGGGGGGGGGGGGGGGGGGGGGGGGGGGGGGGGGGGGGGGGGGGGGGGGGGGGGGGGGGGGGGGGGGGGGGGGGGGGGGGGGGGGGGGGGGGGGGGGGGGGGGGGGGGGGGGGGGGGGGGGGGGGGGGGGGGGGGGGGGGGGGGACCGTGTTGGATCAATAAACAATCACATACGACATCCTCTTGAAAACTGTTTGTGTTAGGCCACCTTGCGCAAACGTTTACCACATAAAAAGTGTGTGTGATGGATAGCCTTTGCCACACAGTTTCTTCTACGCACCGTGCGTGATGCATCCAATAACGCAAACGATAAAATTGTTAATATCGTGTGCAATGGCAACGCTATCACAAACGATTTAATGGGGAAAATTGTGTGTGATGTACCTGCGAACGAAAATGTTTTCCTTGGAGTGACTGTGTGGGATGTATATACGAACGAAAACGTACTTCTTGGATTAAGTGTGTGGGATGTACATACTAACGGAAATATATTCCTTGGATTGACTGTGTGGAATGTACATACGAACGAAAACATTTAGCGGGGCCTGACTGTGTGGGATGTACTTACGATCGGAAATGATTTCGCTTGTATAATTGTATTTTTTTAGCACAACTATACGTATAATCGTATTTGATCGCTCGCCGGTCGCACACAACCGCTCATTTTGTCGAGCGTGTGTGCCAGGAGGGCATATCCCTGACGGTTTTTGGGTCGTGTGGGAAGGACCCCGCTATCGTAGTCACTCACTAGGCGACGGTTCAAAACGCCGTCACGGAAAGGGGTTAAAAACCGTTTGTATAGCACCTCGTTGTACTAGTGTAAAGCCCCGTGGGCTTTACCCCTTGGCCTAACCATATCATCCTATATATCAATCTTTACCTCCGGACCATTCCGGAGCTCCTCGTCATGTCAGTGATCTCATCCGGGACTCCGAACAACATTCGGTCACAAACATACATAACTCATATAATACTATATCGTCAACGAACGTTAAGCGTGCGGACCCTACGGGTTCGAGCATGATGTAGACATGACCGAGACGCTTCTCCGGTTAATAACCAATAGCGGGACCTGGATACCCATATTGGTTCCTACATATTCCATGAAGATCTCTATCGGTCGAACCTTTATGACAACATACGTAATTCCCTTTGTCCATTGGTATGTTATTTGCCCGAGATTCGATCGTCGTATCTCTATACCTAGTTCAATCTCGTTACCGGCAAGTCTCTTTACTCGTTTCGTAATACATCATCTCGTAACTAACTCCTTTAGTCATTTGCTTGCAAGCTTATGATGTGTATTACCGAGAGGGCCCAGAGATGGGGGGGGGGGGGGGGGGGGGGGGGGGGGGGGGGGGGGGGGGGGGGGGGGGGGGGGGGGGGGGGGGGGGGGGGGGGGGGGGGGGGGGGGGGGGGGGGGGGGGGGGGGGGGGGGGGGGGGGGGGGGGGGGGGGGGGGGGGGGGGGGGGGGGGGGGGGGGGGGGGGGGGGGGGGGGGGGGGGGGGGGGGGGGGGGGGGGGGGGGGGGGGGGGGGGGGGGGGGGGGGGGGGGGGGGGGGGGGGGGGGGGGGGGGGGGGGGGGGGGGGGGGGGGGGGGGGGGGGGGGGGGGGGGGGGGGGGGGGGGGGGGGGGGGGGGGGGGGGGGGGGGGGGGGGGGGGGGGGGGGGGGGGGGGGGGGGGGGGGGGGGGGGGGGGGGGGGGGGGGGGGGGGGGGGGGGGGGGGGGGGGGGGGGGGGGGGGGGGGGGGGGGGGGGGGGGGGGGGGGGGGGGGGGGGGGGGGGGGGGGGGGGGGGGGGGGGGGGGGGGGGGGGGGGGGGGGGGGGGGGGGGGGGGGGGGGGGGGGGGGGGGGGGGGGGGGGGGGGGGGGGGGGGGGGGGGGGGGGGGGGGGGGGGGGGGGGGGGGGGGGGGGGGGGGGGGGGGGGGGGGGGGGGGGGGGGGGGGGGGGGGGGGGGGGGGGGGGGGGGGGGGGGGGGGGGGGGGGGGGGGGGGGGGGGGGGGGGGGGGGGGGGGGGGGGGGGGGGGGGGGGGGGGGGGGGGGGGGGGGGGGGGGGGGGGGGGGGGGGGGGGGGGGGGGGGGGGGGGGGGGGGGGGGGGGGGGGGGGGGGGGGGGGGGGGGGGGGGGGGGGGGGGGGGGGGGGGGGGGGGGGGGGGGGGGGGGGGGGGGGGGGGGGGGGGGGGGGGGGGGGGGGGGGGGGGGGGGGGGGGGGGGGGGGGGGGGGGGGGGGGGGGGGGGGGGGGGGGGGGGGGGGGGGGGGGGGGGGGGGGGGGGGGGGGGGGGGGGGGGGGGGGGGGGGGGGGGGGGGGGGGGGGGGGGGGGGGGGGGGGGGGGGGGGGGGGGGGGGGGGGGGGGGGGGGGGGGGGGGGGGGGGGGGGGGGGGGGGGGGGGGGGGGGGGGGGGGGGGGGGGGGGGGGGGGGGGGGGGGGGGGGGGGGGGGGGGGGGGGGGGGGGGGGGGGGGGGGGGGGGGGGGGGGGGGGGGGGGGGGGGGGGGGGGGGGGGGGGGGGGGGGGGGGGGGGGGGGGGGGGGGGGGGGGGGGGGGGGGGGGGGGGGGGGGGGGGGGGGGGGGGGGGGGGGGGGGGGGGGGGGGGGGGGGGGGGGGGGGGGGGGGGGGGGGGGGGGGGGGGGGGGGGGGGGGGGGGGGGGGGGGGGGGGGGGGGGGGGGGGGGGGGGGGGGGGGGGGGGGGGGGGGGGGGGGGGGGGGGGGGGGGGGGGGGGGGGGGGGGGGGGGGGGGGGGGGGGGGGGGGGGGGGGGGGGGGGGGGGGGGGGGGGGGGGGGGGGGGGGGGGGGGGGGGGGGGGGGGGGGGGGGGGGGGGGGGGGGGGGGGGGGGGGGGGGGGGGGGGGGGGGGGGGGGGGGGGGGGGGGGGGGGGGGGGGGGGGGGGGGGGGGGGGGGGGGGGGGGGGGGGGGGGGGGGGGGGGGGGGGGGGGGGGGGGGGGGGGGGGGGGGGGGGGGGGGGGGGGGGGGGGGGGGGGGGGGGGGGGGGGGGACAACTCTTCTTTAAGATATCCATTAAGGAATGCAGTTTTGACGTCCATTTGCTAGATTTCATAATTATAAAATGCGGCAATTGCTAACATGATTCGGACAGACTTAAGCATCGCTACGGGTGAGAAAGTCTCATTGTAGTCAACTCCTTGAATTTGTCAAAAACCTTTCGCGACAAGTCAAGCTTTGTAGACAGTAACATTACCATCAGCGTCAGTCTTCTTCTTGAAGATCCATTTATTCTCAATGGCTTGCTGATCATCGAGCAAGTCCACCAAAGTCCATACTTTGTTCTCATGCATGGATCCTATCTCAGATTTCATGGCCTCAAGTCATTTATTGGAATCTAGGCTCATCATAGCTTCTTCATAGTTCATAGGTTCGCCTTGGTCTAGTAACATGACTTCCAGGACAGGATTACCGTACCACTCTGGTGCGGATCGTGCTCTGGTCGACGTACGAGGTTTAGTAGTAACTTGATCTGAAGTTTCATGATCATTATCATTTGCTTCCTCTCTAGTTGGTGTAGGCATCACAGGAACAGTTTTCTGTGATGTGCTACTTTCCAATTCGAGAGAAGGTACAATTACCTCATCAAGTTCTACTTTCCTCCCACTCACTTCTTTTGAGAGAAACTCCTTCTCTAGAAAGGTTCCATTCTTGCCAACAAAGATCTTGCCTTCGGATCTATGGTAGAAGGTGTACCCAATTGTTTTCTTAGGGTATCCTATGAAGACACACTTCTCCGATTTGGGCTCGAGCTTATCAGGCTGAAGCCTTTTGACATAAGTGTCGCAACCCCAAACTTGGGGGGGGGGGGGGGGGGGGGGGGGGGGGGGGGGGGGGGGGGGGGGGGGGGGGGGGGGGGGGGGGGGGGGGGGGGGGGGGGGGGGGGGGGGGGGGGGGGGGGGGGGGGGGGGGGGGGGGGGGGGGGGGGGGGGGGGGGGGGGGGGGGGGGGGGGGGGGGGGGGGGGGGGGGGGGGGGGGGGGGGGGGGGGGGGGGGGGGGGGGGGGGGGGGGGGGGGGGGGGGGGGGGGGGGGGGGGGGGGGGGGGGGGGGGGGGGGGGGGGGGGGGGGGGGGGGGGGGGGGGGGGGGGGGGGGGGGGGGGGGGGGGGGGGGGGGGGGGGGGGGGGGGGGGGGGGGGGGGGGGGGGGGGGGGGGGGGGGGGGGGGGGGGGGGGGGGGGGGGGGGGGGGGGGGGGGGGGGGGGGGGGGGGGGGGGGGGGGGGGGGGGGGGGGGGGGGGGGGGGGGGGGGGGGGGGGGGGGGGGGGGGGGGGGGGGGGGGGGGGGGGGGGGGGGGGGGGGGGGGGGGGGGGGGGGGGGGGGGGGGGGGGGGGGGGGGGGGGGGGGGGGGGGGGGGGGGGGGGGGGGGGGGGGGGGGGGGGGGGGGGGGGGGGGGGGGGGGGGGGGGGGGGGGGGGGGGGGGGGGGGGGGGGGGGGGGGGGGGGGGGGGGGGGGGGGGGGGGGGGGGGGGGGGGGGGGGGGGGGGGGGGGGGGGGGGGGGGGGGGGGGGGGGGGGGGGGGGGGGGGGGGGGGGGGGGGGGGGGGGGGGGGGGGGGGGGGGGGGGGGGGGGGGGGGGGGGGGGGGGGGGGGGGGGGGGGGGGGGGGGGGGGGGGGGGGGGGGGGGGGGGGGGGGGGGGGGGGGGGGGGGGGGGGGGGGGGGGGGGGGGGGGGGGGGGGGGGGGGGGGGGGGGGGGGGGGGGGGGGGGGGGGGGGGGGGGGGGGGGGGGGGGGGGGGGGGGGGGGGGGGGGGGGGGGGGGGGGGGGGGGGGGGGGGGGGGGGGGGGGGGGGGGGGGGGGGGGGGGGGGGGGGGGGGGGGGGGGGGGGGGGGGGGGGGGGGGGGGGGGGGGGGGGGGGGGGGGGGGGGGGGGGGGGGGGGGGGGGGGGGGGGGGGGGGGGGGGGGGGGGGGGGGGGGGGGGGGGGGGGGGGGGGGGGGGGGGGGGGGGGGGGGGGGGGGGGGGGGGGGGGGGGGGGGGGGGGGGGGGGGGGGGGGGGGGGGGGGGGGGGGGGGGGGGGGGGGGGGGGGGGGGGGGGGGGGGGGGGGGGGGGGGGGGGGGGGGGGGGGGGGGGGGGGGGGGGGGGGGGGGGGGGGGGGGGGGGGGGGGGGGGGGGGGGGGGGGGGGGGGGGGGGGGGGGGGGGGGGGGGGGGGGGGGGGGGGGGGGGGGGGGGGGGGGGGGGGGGGGGGGGGGGGGGGGGGGGGGGGGGGGGGGGGGGGGGGGGGGGGGGGGGGGGGGGGGGGGGGGGGGGGGGGGGGGGGGGGGGGGGGGGGGGGGGGGGGGGGGGGGGGGGGGGGGGGGGGGGGGGGGGGGGGGGGGGGGGGGGGGGGGGGGGGGGGGGGGGGGGGGGGGGGGGGGGGGGGGGGGGGGGGGGGGGGGGGGGGGGGGGGGGGGGGGGGGGGGGGGGGGGGGGGGGGGGGGGGGGGGGGGGGGGGGGGGGGGGGGGGGGGGGGGGGGGGGGGGGGGGGGGGGGGGGGGGGGGGGGGGGGGGGGGGGGGGGGGGGGGGGGGGGGGGGGGGGGGGGGGGGGGGGGGGGGGGGGGGGGGGGGGGGGGGGGGGGGGGGGGGGGGGGGGGGGGGGGGGGGGGGGGGGGGGGGGGGGGGGGGGGGGGGGGGGGGGGGGGGGGGGGGGGGGGGGGGGGGGGGGGGGGGGGGGGGGGGGGGGGGGGGGGGGGGGGGGGGGGGGGGGGGGGGGGGGGGGGGGGGGGGGGGGGGGGGGGGGGGGGGGGGGGGGGGGGGGGGGGGGGGGGGGGGGGGGGGGGGGGGGGGGGGGGGGGGGGGGGGGGGGGGGGGGGGGGGGGGGGGGGGGGGGGGGGGGGGGGGGGGGGGGGGGGGGGGGGGGGGGGGGGGGGGGGGGGGGGGGGGGGGGGGGGGGGGGGGGGGGGGGGGGGGGGGGGGGGGGGGGGGGGGGGGGGGGGGGGGGGGGGGGGGGGGGGGGGGGGGGGGGGGGGGGGGGGGGGGGGGGGGGGGGGGGGGGGGGGGGGGGGGGGGGGGGGGGGGGGGGGGGGGGGGGGGGGGGGGGGGGGGGGGGGGGGGGGGGGGGGGGGGGGGGGGGGGGGGGGGGGGGGGGGGGGGGGGGGGGGGGGGGGGGGGGGGGGGGGGGGGGGGGGGGGGGGGGGGGGGGGGGGGGGGGGGGGGGGGGGGGGGGGGGGGGGGGGGGGGGGGGGGGGGGGGGGGGGGGGGGGGGGGGGGGGGGGGGGGGGGGGGGGGGGGGGGGGGGGGGGGGGGGGGGGGGGGGGGGGGGGGGGGGGGGGGGGGGGGGGGGGGGGGGGGGGGGGGGGGGGGGGGGGGGGGGGGGGGGGGGGGGGGGGGGGGGGGGGGGGGGGGGGGGGGGGGGGGGGGGGGGGGGGGGGGGGGGGGGGGGGGGGGGGGGGGGGGGGGGGGGGGGGGGGGGGGGGGGGGGGGGGGGGGGGGGGGGGGGGGGGGGGGGGGGGGGGGGGGGGGGGGGGGGGGGGGGGGGGGGGGGGGGGGGGGGGGGGGGGGGGGGGGGGGGGGGGGGGGGGGGGGGGGGGGGGGGGGGGGGGGGGGGGGGGGGGGGGGGGGGGGGGGGGGGGGGGGGGGGGGGGGGGGGGGGGGGGGGGGGGGGGGGGGGGGGGGGGGGGGGGGGGGGGGGGGGGGGGGGGGGGGGGGGGGGGGGGGGGGGGGGGGGGGGGGGGGGGGGGGGGGGGGGGGGGGGGGGGGGGGGGGGGGGGGGGGGGGGGGGGGGGGGGGGGGGGGGGGGGGGGGGGGGGGGGGGGGGGGGGGGGGGGGGGGGGGGGGGGGGGGGGGGGGGGGGGGGGGGGGGGGGGGGGGGGGGGGGGGGGGGGGGGGGGGGGGGGGGGGGGGGGGGGGGGGGGGGGGGGGGGGGGGGGGGGGGGGGGGGGGGGGGGGGGGGGGGGGGGGGGGGGGGGGGGGGGGGGGGGGGGGGGGGGGGGGGGGGGGGGGGGGGGGGGGGGGGGGGGGGGGGGGGGGGGGGGGGGGGGGGGGGGGGGGGGGGGGGGGGGGGGGGGGGGGGGGGGGGGGGGGGGGGGGGGGGGGGGGGGGGGGGGGGGGGGGGGGGGGGGGGGGGGGGGGGGGGGGGGGGGGGGGGGGGGGGGGGGGGGGGGGGGGGGGGGGGGGGGGGGGGGGGGGGGGGGGGGGGGGGGGGGGGGGGGGGGGGGGGGGGGGGGGGGGGGGGGGGGGGGGGGGGGGGGGGGGGGGGGGGGGGGGGGGGGGGGGGGGGGGGGGGGGGGGGGGGGGGGGGGGGGGGGGGGGGGGGGGGGGGGGGGGGGGGGGGGGGGGGGGGGGGGGGGGGGGGGGGGGGGGGGGGGGGGGGGGGGGGGGGGGGGGGGGGGGGGGGGGGGGGGGGGGGGGGGGGGGGGGGGGGGGGGGGGGGGGGGGGGGGGGGGGGGGGGGGGGGGGGGGGGGGGGGGGGGGGGGGGGGGGGGGGGGGGGGGGGGGGGGGGGGGGGGGGGGGGGGGGGGGGGGGGGGGGGGGGGGGGGGGGGGGGGGGGGGGGGGGGGGGGGGGGGGGGGGGGGGGGGGGGGGGGGGGGGGGGGGGGGGGGGGGGGGGGGGGGGGGGGGGGGGGGGGGGGGGGGGGGGGGGGGGGGGGGGGGGGGGGGGGGGGGGGGGGGGGGGGGGGGGGGGGGGGGGGGGGGGGGGGGGGGGGGGGGGGGGGGGGGGGGGGGGGGGGGGGGGGGGGGGGGGGGGGGGGGGGGGGGGGGGGGGGGGGGGGGGGGGGGGGGGGGGGGGGGGGGGGGGGGGGGGGGGGGGGGGGGGGGGGGGGGGGGGGGGGGGGGGGGGGGGGGGGGGGGGGGGGGGGGGGGGGGGGGGGGGGGGGGGGGGGGGGGGGGGGGGGGGGGGGGGGGGGGGGGGGGGGGGGGGGGGGGGGGGGGGGGGGGGGGGGGGGGGGGGGGGGGGGGGGGGGGGGGGGGGGGGGGGGGGGGGGGGGGGGGGGGGGGGGGGGGGGGGGGGGGGGGGGGGGGGGGGGGGGGGGGGGGGGGGGGGGGGGGGGGGGGGGGGGGGGGGGGGGGGGGGGGGGGGGGGGGGGGGGGGGGGGGGGGGGGGGGGGGGGGGGGGGGGGGGGGGGGGGGGGGGGGGGGGGGGGGGGGGGGGGGGGGGGGGGGGGGGGGGGGGGGGGGGGGGGGGGGGGGGGGGGGGGGGGGGGGGGGGGGGGGGGGGGGGGGGGGGGGGGGGGGGGGGGGGGGGGGGGGGGGGGGGGGGGGGGGGGGGGGGGGGGGGGGGGGGGGGGGGGGGGGGGGGGGGGGGGGGGGGGGGGGGGGGGGGGGGGGGGGGGGGGGGGGGGGGGGGGGGGGGGGGGGGGGGGGGGGGGGGGGGGGGGGGGGGGGGGGGGGGGGGGGGGGGGGGGGGGGGGGGGGGGGGGGGGGGGGGGGGGGGGGGGGGGGGGGGGGGGGGGGGGGGGGGGGGGGGGGGGGGGGGGGGGGGGGGGGGGGGGGGGGGGGGGGGGGGGGGGGGGGGGGGGGGGGGGGGGGGGGGGGGGGGGGGGGGGGGGGGGGGGGGGGGGGGGGGGGGGGGGGGGGGGGGGGGGGGGGGGGGGGGGGGGGGGGGGGGGGGGGGGGGGGGGGGGGGGGGGGGGGGGGGGGGGGGGGGGGGGGGGGGGGGGGGGGGGGGGGGGGGGGGGGGGGGGGGGGGGGGGGGGGGGGGGGGGGGGGGGGGGGGGGGGGGGGGGGGGGGGGGGGGGGGGGGGGGGGGGGGGGGGGGGGGGGGGGGGGGGGGGGGGGGGGGGGGGGGGGGGGGGGGGGGGGGGGGGGGGGGGGGGGGGGGGGGGGGGGGGGGGGGGGGGGGGGGGGGGGGGGGGGGGGGGGGGGGGGGGGGGGGGGGGGGGGGGGGGGGGGGGGGGGGGGGGGGGGGGGGGGGGGGGGGGGGGGGGGGGGGGGGGGGGGGGGGGGGGGGGGGGGGGGGGGGGGGGGGGGGGGGGGGGGGGGGGGGGGGGGGGGGGGGGGGGGGGGGGGGGGGGGGGGGGGGGGGGGGGGGGGGGGGGGGGGGGGGGGGGGGGGGGGGGGGGGGGGGGGGGGGGGGGGGGGGGGGGGGGGGGGGGGGGGGGGGGGGGGGGGGGGGGGGGGGGGGGGGGGGGGGGGGGGGGGGGGGGGGGGGGGGGGGGGGGGGGGGGGGGGGGGGGGGGGGGGGGGGGGGGGGGGGGGGGGGGGGGGGGGGGGGGGGGGGGGGGGGGGGGGGGGGGGGGGGGGGGGGGGGGGGGGGGGGGGGGGGGGGGGGGGGGGGGGGGGGGGGGGGGGGGGGGGGGGGGGGGGGGGGGGGGGGGGGGGGGGGGGGGGGGGGGGGGGGGGGGGGGGGGGGGGGGGGGGGGGGGGGGGGGGGGGGGGGGGGGGGGGGGGGGGGGGGGGGGGGGGTGAAGCTGCTTACATATTGGGCATCAAGATCTATAGAGATAGATCAAGACGCTCGATAAGATTTTCAATGAGTACATACCTTGACAAGTTTTTGAAGGATTTCAAAATGGATCAGTCAAAGAAGGAGTTCTTGCCTGTATTGTAAGGTGTGAAGTTGAGTAAGACTCAAAGCCCGACCACGGTAGAAGATAGAGAGAAGAATGAAAGTCATTCCCTATGCCTCAGCCATAGGTTCTATAAAGTATGCCATGCTGTGTACCAGACCTATTCTGTGCCTTGCCATGAGTCTGGTAAAAGGGTACAATAGTAATCCAGGAGTGGATCACTGGACAGTAGTCAAAATTATCCTTAGGTACCTAAAGAGGACTAAGGAAATGTTTCTTGGTTATGGAGGTGATAAAGAGTTCATCGTAAAGCGTTACATCGATGCAAGCTTTGACACCGATTCAGATGACTATGAGTCTCAATCTGGATACATATTGAAAGTGGGAGCAATTAGCTATAGTAGCTCCATGCAGAGCATTGTAGACATAGAAATTTGCAAAATACACATGGATCTGAATGTGGCAGACCCGTTGACTAAACTTCTCTCACAAGCAAAACATGATCACTCCTTAGTAGGGGGGGGGGGGGGGGGGGGGGGGGGGGGGGGGGGGGGGGGGGGGGGGGGGGGGGGGGGGGGGGGGGGGGGGGGGGGGGGGGGGGGGGGGGGGGGGGGGGGGGGGGGGGGGGGGGGGGGGGGGGGGGGGGGGGGGGGGGGGGGGGGGGGGGGGGGGGGGGGGGGGGGGGGGGGGGGGGGGGGGGGGGGGGGGGGGGGGGGGGGGGGGGGGGGGGGGGGGGGGGGGGGGGGGGGGGGGGGGGGGGGGGGGGGGGGGGGGGGGGGGGGGGGGGGGGGGGGGGGGGGGGGGGGGGGGGGGGGGGGGGGGGGGGGGGGGGGGGGGGGGGGGGGGGGGGGGGGGGGGGGGGGGGGGGGGGGGGGGGGGGGGGGGGGGGGGGGGGGGGGGGGGGGGGGGGGGGGGGGGGGGGGGGGGGGGGGGGGGGGGGGGGGGGGGGGGGGGGGGGGGGGGGGGGGGGGGGGGGGGGGGGGGGGGGGGGGGGGGGGGGGGGGGGGGGGGGGGGGGGGGGGGGGGGGGGGGGGGGGGGGGGGGGGGGGGGGGGGGGGGGGGGGGGGGGGGGGGGGGGGGGGGGGGGGGGGGGGGGGGGGGGGGGGGGGGGGGGGGGGGGGGGGGGGGGGGGGGGGGGGGGGGGGGGGGGGGGGGGGGGGGGGGGGGGGGGGGGGGGGGGGGGGGGGGGGGGGGGGGGGGGGGGGGGGGGGGGGGGGGGGGGGGGGGGGGGGGGGGGGGGGGGGGGGGGGGGGGGGGGGGGGGGGGGGGGGGGGGGGGGGGGGGGGGGGGGGGGGGGGGGGGGGGGGGGGGGGGGGGGGGGGGGGGGGGGGGGGGGGGGGGGGGGGGGGGGGGGGGGGGGGGGGGGGGGGGGGGGGGGGGGGGGGGGGGGGGGGGGGGGGGGGGGGGGGGGGGGGGGGTGAGCACAACCCACCAGGGCACTCCCCTCCAGGCGCGCCCAGGTGGGTTGTGCCCACCTGGTGGCCCCGCAGACCCTGACTCCGACGCTATAAAATCCTATTTTTGGAGAAAAAATCAGGGAGAAAGAATTATCACGTTTCACAATACGGAGCCGCCGCCACCTCCTGTTCTTCATCGGGAGGCTAGATCTGGAGTCCGTTTGGGGCTCCTGAGAGGGGGATCTTCGATCTTCGTCATCACCAACCCTTATCCATCACCAATTCCATGATGCTCCCCATCGGGAGTGAGTAATTCCTTCGTAGGCTCGCTGGTCGGTGAGGAGTTGGATGAGATTCATCATGTAATCGAGTTAGTTTTGTTAGGGCTTCATCCCTAGTATCCATTATGTTCTGAGATTGATGTTGTTATGACTTTGCCATGCTTAATGCTTGTCACTTTGGGCCCGGGTGCCATGATTTCAGATCTGAACCATTTATGTTATCACCATTATATATATGTTCTAGATCCGATCTTGCAAGTCATATTCACCTATTACGTGTTATGATCCGTAAACCCTGGTGTGACAGTAATCGGGATACTTTCCGGTGATGACCGTAGTTTGAGGAGTTCATGTATTCACTATGTGTTAATGCTTTGTTCCGGTTCTCTATTAAACGGAGGCCTTCATATCCCTTAGTTTCCTTATGGACCCCGCTGCCACGGGAGGGTAGGACAAAAGATGACATGCAAGTTCTTTCCATAAGCACGTATGACTATTTACGGAATACATGCCTACATTATATTTATGAACTGGAGCTAGTGCCGTATCGCCCTAGGTTATGACTGTTATATGATGAATATCATCCAACGAATTCACCGATCCAATGCCTATGAATTTTCCATATATTGTTCTTGCTAAGTTACTTTTGCTGCTGTTACTGTTACACTTGCTACAAAATCATTGCTATCACTGTTACTGTTACTATTACTATCATCACTGCTATCAAAACTATCATATTACTATGCTACTGATCATATTGCTGTAGATAATTAATCTCCAGGTGTGGTTGAATTGACAACTCAGCTGCTAATACTTACAAGTATTCTTTGGCTCCCCTTGTGTCGAATCTATAAATTTGGGTTGAATACTCTACCCTGAAAAACTGTTGCGATCCCCTATACTTGTGGGTCATCAAGCGCCAGCGCAGGGCGCGCGCGGGCGGCTTGGGGGCGCAGTAGGGCGGGCAGGGGTGCGGGCGAGCCGGGCGTGAGCGGCGAGCGTGCGGTGGGCGCGGCGAGCGCGTGCGGCTGTGAAAGCGGGGCTCAGCAGGGGGCCGGAGCCTGGCCGTGGCGGGGCATGCAGGAGGCCCGAGGGGAGAGCGGGGCCGAGCGGTAGTCGGCGTTGTGAGCGTGACCTGCGGGCACAGTGAGCGGGCGCCGCGGGAGCAGAGAGGGGGAAGGGGAGGAGGTCGGGCCTCACATGCGCTGCAGGGAAGTAGGGCGGCAAGGCGCGACGTAGCTGAGTCGGGGAGGAGGCGAGGACGGTCGGCGAGTCGATCCGGCGGCGATGCGGCGGGGCGACGGCGACGGGGCGTCGGCGGGCGTTGCCCTGGAGCCCGATCTAGACGGGATCGGGAGAGAGAGTGGGGAGTGTGGGTAGTGGGGGAGGGGGATTAGGGTTGTGGGGGTAGTGGGGGTAGATGTAGGCGCGGCTGGGCCATCCTGGTTGGCCCAGAGGCTAGCTGGGCCGTGGCCCAGTGGGGGGTTCTCCGTTTATTTTTATTTTCTTTTGCATTTACTTTCCTTTTCTTTTTACATTTCCTCTTTTCTAATTTCTTTTATACTGTTTTAGTTTTATAAAATACCAACTACCCACTGCCACAAAAAGTTTGACACTTTAATAAAATAGGATTGTATTTGTTTATTATTTAAAGGCATTTAATAATTGTTTTTAGCCCATGTTTTGATTATTTTAGGGCATTAAAATACTTTATAATATGTGGGTTTCAACATAACAAATATTCAGGGATTATTTGCAACACTATGAACATTTTTGTTTTCATGTTTGAGAAATTTGAATTTTGACTTTAGTTTGAATTTGAAATATGAATGATGTTTGAATGCAAGTGAGGATTAGCAACAGTAAGAGTGATGAACTGGCATCATTAGCAGGGGATTACTGTAGCTTGATTATCCGGGTGTTACAATTCTCCTCCATTACAAGAAATCTTGTCCCGAGATTTAGGAGGTAGGAAACATAGCGGGGTATTCATTGATACGTCTCCAACGTATCTATAATTTTTTATTATTCCATGCTATTATATTATCTGTTTTGGATGTTTAATGGGCTTTAATATGATCTTTTATATTATTTTTGGGACTAACCTATTAACCGGAGGCCCAGTGCCAGTTTCTGTTTTTTTTGCCTATTTTAGCGTTTTGCAGATAAGGAATACCAAACGGAGTCCAAACGGAATGAAACCTTCGCGATGATCTTTCTTGGACCGAAAGCAATCCAGAAGACTTGGATTCGAAGTCTGGAACTCGACGAGGAGGCCACGAGGCAGGAGGGCGCGCCCAGGGGGGTAGGCGCGCCCCCACCCTCATGGGCCCCTCGTAGCTCCACCGACGTACTTCTTTCGCCTATATATACTCTTATACCCTAGAAACATCAGGGAGAGCCACGAAACCACTTTTCCACCACCGCAACCTTCTGTACCTGTGAGATCCCATCTTGGGGCCTTTTCCGGCGATCTGCTGGAGGGGGAATCTATCACGGAGGGCTTCTACATCAACACCATTGCCTCTCTGATGAAGCGTGAGTAGTTTACCACAGACCTTCGGGTCCATAGTTATTAGCTAGATGGCTTCTTCTCTCTCTTTGATTCTCAATACAAAGTTCTCCTCGATGTTCTTGGAGATCTATTCGATGTAATACTCTTTTGCGGTGTGTTTGCCGAGATCCGATGAATTGTGGATTTATGAACAAGTTTATCTATGAATATTATTTGGTTCCTCTCTGAATTCTTATATGCATGATTTGATATCTTTGCAAGTCTCTTCGAATTATCGGTTTTGTTTGGCCTACTAGATTGATCTTTCTTGCAATGGGAGAAGTGCTTAGCTTTGGGTTCAATCTTGCGGTGTCCTTTCCCAGTGACAGTAGGGGCAGCAAGGCACGTATTGTATTGTTGCCATCGAGGATAAAAAGATGGGGTTTATATCATATTGCTTGAGTTTATCTCTCTACATCATGTCATCTTGCTTAATGCGTTACTCCGTTCTTATGAACTTAATACTCTAGATGCATGCTGGATAGCGGTCGATGTGTGGAGTAATAGTAGTAGATGCAGAATCGTTTCGGTCTACTTGACACGGACATGATGCCTATATTCATGATCATTGCCTTAGATATCTTCATAACTATGCGCTTTTCTATCAATTGCTCGGCAGTAATTTGTTCACCCACCGTAATAATTCCTATCTTGAGAGAAGCCTCTAGTGAAACCTATGGCCCCCGGGTCTATTTTACATCATATTAGTTTCCTGTCAACTTGCCAATTTCTGTTGCCATTCCTTTATTTTGCAATCTTTACTTTCCAATCTATACAACAAAAATACCAAAAATATTTACTTTACTATCTCTATTAGATCTCACTTTTGCGAGTGACCGTGAAGGGATTGACAACCCCTTTATCGCGTTGGTTGCAAGGTTCTTGATTGTTTGTGCAGGTACTAGGTGACTTGTGTGTTGTCTCCTACTGGATTGATACCTTGGTTCTCAAAACTGAGGGAAATACTTACGCTACTTTGCTGCATCACCCTTTCCTCTTAAAGGGAAAACCAACGCATGCTCAAGAGGTAGCATTCATCACGAAGATGATCCTCACGTCCCCAAGTGGCTTCATCTTAAGAATGATTTGACCACTGAACCTTTTAGGAATTTGATAGCCCTCTGACGGGTGCAATTTTTAGCTTGATCGAGAATGCGACCAGACAGATACTTCTGACTTTGATGTAGCGTTTTCAATTCTCACAAGAGGAGAAGTGCTTACATGTTCAAGGAATAATCCATGCTTCGGCATTTTGAACAAGACGAGCATGGTAGCTTACTCTCTCACTCGAAGGATGTAGTAGATGGACGGTTTTAGTGGCGCAAATGATAGAAGTGGTATGTGTTTTCAACTATTCCATTCACAGAATGAGGTCAATACTGGAAGACTTCGAAACAATGGGGGAAACATGGAATTCCAACCCTTTAATTTCAACGGGGACGTTGTGACTAACCATGGTGGTTCGACATTGGCCCGCGGAATGCAGCTTGGAATTCCGGCCAAGTGATGCGGTTCCAACAGGTAAGGAACGCTTGTGGTTGTCCCACCATCAAGCAGCGGGACCTTTCAGGTAGTAAGCCGCGAAGGTGACATAGTTGGCAGGGCCTACATCAGCAGACTCCAACTTGAAAGTGATGTCACGGAGCCAATCATCAGCATCAAGGGGCTGAGTTGAGCAGCGGTAGATGACAGGGTTGAGACACGCAAAGTCTTGCAGAGTTACTGGGGTTGGTTGCTGATTCATATTGGGACGCGGGAACTGAGCCATGACTCCTACCATGAACTGGCGATTCAGCTCAAACTGTTGCATCATTGCGGCAATATAGGCTGGAGGTGGAGGATCGTCAGCCATCCTGCTAAAAACAATAGGGAGCGGTTTAACAAGGGGTGGAGTAGGTGTAAGGAGTCAATCATGATGTAACCTGAACAATGAGCAAAGGCGCAGTTTGTACAAAGCAGTAGTCATTGAAGACATACTGATACATATATAGAGCCAATTACACACTGTTCGTAGGAGTTCGGATAAGAGAAACACCCTAGATATACTAGGTGGCACACATGCATGTGATGGAGGGATACATCAACGGGACATAGCAAAGGCTACATCAACGTCGGAGAAAACCACTAGAGCGAGTGGTTAGTAAGTGACGACACAAGGGGCCCTCGATAAAAGTATCCTGCGGCCAGTGAACAATGTGAAGCAGATCTTGGCTCTCAATTCGAGAAGGGGTAATACAAATTGTCGGATGGATGTGATCATGAGAACCTAATGTTAGAGTTAGCAAATCATTTAACCCGAATAGAAGAGAGATTAGAGTCCCAAAGTATAGACAAGCAGTAAAAGATCCTAATACCACCCATTGGCGACGTGGGCCCATCAGCTACACAGCCATGTCAGTAAAAAAAATCCAAAGACTAGACTCAACTTCGGCCAAGGAGTTGGAAAGGGGGGTTCCTATAGGCAGTCGGCTCTGATACCAACTTGTGACGCCCTCGATTCAATCGTACACTAATCATACACACAAAGGTGTACGATCAAGATCAGGGACTCATGGGAAGATATCACAACACAACTGTAGACACAAATTAAAATAATACAAGCTTCATATTACAAGCCAGGGGCCTCGAGGGCTCGAATACAGAAGCTCAAAAGCACAAGAGTCAGTGGAAGCAACAATATCTGAGTATAGACATAAGTTCAACAAGACTGCCTTAAGAAGGCAAGCACAAAAGAAACAACGATCGAAAAGGAAAGGCCTCCTGCCTCGGACCTCCTAACTACTCCTGGTCGTCGGTGATCTCCACATAGTGGTAGGCTCCGTCGGGGTAGTAGTAGTAGTCGACGGGGGCAGCTGGCTCTTGGGATCCACCATCTGGTCGCAACAACCAGAAAGAAGAAAGAAGGGGGGAAAGGGATAGCAAAGCAACCTTGAGTACTCATCCAAAGTACTAGCAAGCATCATATCTATACTAAGTATGCATTAGCATCAAGGAAGGGATGTATCTGTGGACTGAACTGCAGAATGCCAGAATAGAGGGGAAGGCCTAGCCTATCAAAGACTAGCATCTTCAAGCATCTTGTAGCATTCAGAAGAGTATAGAATAGCATTTTATTAAGCAAGCATGTTGTAGCATTAGTGCCTAGAGATCCTTCCTCGACTCACTGCAAGAAAGCAATCCCGGAGCCATCATATCCATCTCATATCTCAAGTATCAATTTCTAGTTGTAATAGATCGGGATACAACTCCGAGCGTCCATTACCGTGGACACGGCTATTCGAATAGATAACTTCCCTGCAGGGGTGCACCACATTACCCAACATGCTTGATTACTCTGGCCGGACACACTTTCCTAGGTCATGCTCGGCCTCGGAAGATCAACACATCATAGTCCTACCTAGGCTCCACAGAGAGGTCCCCGCCGGTCAGCAGCTTGTTTCTCACGGCAGCCCGGAGCACGGGTTTTGGTCTTAGGCTTCTTGACCGGGGTGGCGGCTTGCGGTTTCTTGGTTCAGAAGGCGGAGTCAGCCTAGATAAGTACAAAAAGATTAAAACAAGGCATAATGCAGAGTTGATCTGTATTAAACCAGATAAAGATAAACACTTACAGGTGGAGCTCGATTTTGTTTAAAGAAGGGCGGCAGACCAACTTTATTGCAGTTCTCCTGAGACTCGCCAAGCAGGGTCCTCATAGCTTTAAAGACCTCTTCGGCGGTAAAGTTATCTTTAGTTTACCATTGATGGCCATTCGGCTCACCAGAGTATTCATACATTAGGCCGAGACGGCGGCTTAAAGGGAGTATCTTCCAAGAGACCCAGCACCGAGTCAAGTCAACTCCAAGTAACCCATGAGCCAACAAAGCTTTAGCCCTGGAAAGGAATGGGAAGGCCTCGGCATGCTCTTCTGGAATAATTTTGCTTGGCGGGTCAAAATTTGTTGGAAGACGATCAGCCCTAAACCCGGGCAAAGGATTTTCCATTGCTGAAGCAGTATTCTTACAGTAAAACCAGGTGGTCACCCATCCCTTGGGGTGACTTGGTAAAACGGTGGAGGGAAAACTGTTGTCTCTCCGTCTCTGAATAGAGATTCCACCTAACTCTTGACTTGGGCCGTTTTGACATTCAGTCTGGTGGTTTATATAAAAGAATTCCTTGAGCAGGGGAACAGTGGGTGCTGTTTGCAGATAAACTTCATAGAAGATTTGAAAGTGGCGGATGTTGGATACTGAGTTTGGACCTATATCTTGAGCGTGCAAGTTGAAGTAGTGGAGGAGGTCCCGAAAGAATTTAGATCCAGGTGGGGTAAACCCTCTGAGTATGTGATTAGTAAAGGCCACAATTTCATCCTCAGCAGGAATAGGGATTACTTCCCCATTGCTAACTCGCCATCCAATTTCTTGCTGACTCGCTAATAGGCCTTGGCCTACGTAATCAATGAGAATTTCCTTGGTAACCAGAGAATGTTCCCAGTTGACGATAGTCATTTTTGGCGGCTTAAAAGCTATGGCCTGGAGATATAATGTGATGAGTTAATACTATGGTGATAAGTTGATCAATGGTTACAAATGATAGTTCAGTAGCTGCAAATCAACTATGGATATACGATTAATCATCATTATGAGTAAATCATAAGTCACATGTATGGTGAAGGGTGGGTCAGCTATAGTTAGAGCTATCTTAATCATGGAATGAAGTAACCATCAAGGTATGGGCAGCATATTGGCGGGTCAAGTTGCAGAAGCATATTCAGAAATTTTGGTAGGTTATGAATTCATGATTACGCCGGTTAGAGGCTGGCGGGTTATAAAGTCATTATTTAAACCACCTAGATAGCATTGGCAGGGTAGTTATCTACAGATCTAGGATTGATGAAAATTTTGCTAAGTATGGGGCAAACAAGTTTCACATTTTATGCCTATAATTTTGGATCTGCGGTGATTCAAAAAATGAAGAATAATTGCTAAACCTAAAACATGGCAGTGGAGGAACTAGGTATTAATTCATGGGAAGATGGGATCTATCCAGAATATGAGTAAAGGGCCACAAACTGCCACCGCGCTACTTCTGCTTAGTCTTGGATCGATATATGCTTTTTAAGTGATACATGGACAAACTTGGATGAACTACGATGAACAACAGTGAAATCTATAAACTAGGGCATCCTAATGCGGATCTGAGAAAAGGGGAAGGTGATACCTGATGGAGTTGATGAAGAGCGGGAGTGCGCAGCGGTTTTCTGGTCCAGACAGGTTGATGCAGCAGCCTTCGTCGGAGTCACTGGGGGAGAACAGTCGGAGCGGTAGAGCTCTTGTGCGACGGAGGTCGCGAGGAAGAAGAAGAAGTGGAGGCGAAGGGGGTAAAAATGAAAAAGGAACCCCCTCATGCCTATTTATAAGGGAAAAAGTGAAACAGTAAAATGGCAGGTGCGGAAATCAAGGAGACATCATGATTATCTCAACACTGGAGGCGCATCGATTCTCGGACGACCAATTAATGCAAAAAGGATCCGTTGTGATATCATGGTTTTTTTTTTGGATTTACTTCGCATGACGTCATGGCGGGTTACAGTGATTTATTCAAGGTTAAGCATTGGAAAGACGACTCGCCAACCTGAAGCAGTGAAGATTGACATGAACAAGTTCAAATCAATCTGGGGCCTAATGTTGGGGATATAACCCCGAGGTGTGACCTGCCCAGGAGGGTCCGAGTTACACCGTTGGTGACTCAATATGAAGAAGGCCCAAGTAAGTCCAAGAAGATGAAACGTGAAGACTGGTGGCGGCTTACAAGGTGGGCCTGTTGAAGGCCCAAGACCTGGCAGTAGAATCATGACCCGAAAAGTGTGAGCGGCCATGATGGCGACTTGCCTAACAAGGCAGGGCGACTTAGAAACCGAGTTGGTCACGTTGTGTGATCCGGCTTGGACTCTTGTAAGGACAGGGACTCGGCCTGTGTATATAAAGGCGAGACCCTGTGGCGAGTTAGGTTAAGAAACAATTGATCGAAAGCTAGGTCAAGTGATTCCGCTCCCTTGTAATTGATATTCAAGCTATAGTCAACAAAAGTAGGAGTAGGCTTTTACCTCGTTATGAGGGGCCGAACCTAGGTAAACCTTGTGTTCTTTGTCCCGTTCAACCCCTTCGAGCTAACCTACATCGCGATGGCTCCACACCTAAGTCCTTTTACAAGGGCATCTGCCGTGATAAAACCACGACATAAGCGCTCCGGGGTCTTGGGCCCATTGCCCTGCACTCTGGGTCGTTGCACGCAGGGCGGGTCCAGGCACCACCTCTGTCCTGGATGGTGCCGGCCTAGCCATGCCGCAATGCTGAACTAGACGTCTAACAGAGCTTTCGGAAGAAACATATGACGCCGAGTGCCCATAACTGTTCCCGCGTGGCAGTTAGTGTGTATAGGCCAGTGGCCAACTCAGATCAAATACCCAGATCCTTAGTGTATTGGGAGCTCGCAGAGACGAGTAGAGATTCATGATCATGTGACCCCGTCGCCCAGTCTCGAGGAAATACAGCAAGGGCCAGGCCCAACCCTCTCTCTCTCTCTAGGGCATTCTACCCACCCGGCTGTGCCTCGTAATTATCTCGCGGGTACCCTCCAGGTCAACCTGACTATTCAGAGACTGTCGGGAACTCAAGTCCACCTCTATCGGGCTGGTACCGCATGTCCCTTCAGTCCCGCAGTAACAGTACACGGGGGCTACAAGTAAAGGTAACTGTGTGTCCGTGTCATCAAGGGGGAAATCCGAGGAATCACCCTCGATGGATTTCCACTCGATGTAACCATCAAGGTGAACATATGAGGAATCACCCTCAAAGTTCACACTTGAGGTGTTGCATGACAGAGTCGTATCAGGAGTGGTGAAGGAGGAATCACCCTCTATGACCATGACCGAATAGCTACACTACAGAGTTATCATCAGGAGTGTGTTATGAGGTATCACCCTTGGCACTCGATAGTAGCTCTGCAGAGCCGAACAACTAAGGGGGTGATGTGCTGTGTCGGGCTCTGGACATCGATCACATTGATCGAGTCATCGAACATAAAGCAGGGGCAACTAGGACAAGGTGAGGGGTCACTGATGGATCACTATCCAACCTATACTAAGCAGTTTAGGATAAGCAGGTAAGGTACAATGAGTAGGTTACAAAAGCAGGCTATGCATCAGAATAGGAGCAATCAAGTACAATAGCAAAATCTAATGCAAGCATCAGAGAGAATGGAGTGGGCGATATCGGAATGATCAAGGGGGGTATGCTTGCCTGGAAGCTCTGCTGAAAAGGAAGAAGGATCGTCGATGACGTAGTCGATCACAGGAGCAGCAGCGTCAGTCTCGGGGTCTACCAGGGAGAAGAGGGGGAAGAAACAGTAAATATAAAGCAAACAGATGCATGATGCTACATGACATGACAATAAGCGGTGCTAGGTGTGACCTAACACAGTACTAGGTAATACCGGCAAAGGGGGAAAACATCCGGGAATGTTTTCTCGAAGTTTAGCATTTTCGGACAGATAAAACGAAGGGGGACGGTTCCATGTTCGCTATGCTAGGGGCATGTGACAGACGAACGGAGTGCATATTCAGAATCGTTGGATTTTTCTAAGCAACTTTCATATATTAATTATTTTCATCCGAGTTACAGATTATTTTATATGATTTTCCAAAGTTTTAATAATATTCTGAAATTATTTTAACTATTAAATTTGACACAAAAGGAATAATGATGTCAGCATGAGGTCAGAGTGAGGTTAGCAATCAACAGGGCTGTTAACTGGGTCAAACTGACATGTGGGTCCCACTGTCATTGACACATTTAATTAAACATATTTAATTAGCTAACCTAGTTAATTAGGTTAATTAGATTGAGTTAATTAGCTAATTAACCAGGATTAATTAAGTTAATTAATTAATTAACTAACTATTTGTTTATTTTTATTTATTTTTTAATTCCCTTTTCTTTTTCTTCTACTTTTTTTATTTGTTCTCCAGGGCGTGGGCCCGTTCGGTCAGTGGCCCAGGGCCATAGCAGGCGTGCGGGCGCCAGCGGGCGCACCCGTGTGGGGGCCGAGCCCGTCCATGGGGGCGGGGCAAGGCAACCGGGGCGCGGCGGGGCGCCACCAACGGGCGCGCGGGCGGCCAGCGGGCGCAGCAGGGCGGGCTGGGGTGCGAGCGAGCCGGGCGTGAGCGGCGAGTGTGCGGTGGCCGCGGCGATAGGCGGTGGGCGCGGCAAGCGCGTGCGGCTGTGAAGGCAGAGCGCGGCACGGGGGCGGAGCCAGGCCGCGGCGGGGCGTGCAGGGGGCGCGAGGGGAGAGCAGAGGCGAGTGATACGAGTCCAACGTATCTATAATTTTTGCTTGTTCCATGCTGTTATATTATCATTCTTGGATGTTTTACAATCATTTTATAGCAACTTTATATCATTTTTTGGGACTAACCTATTGACATAGTGCCCAATGCCACTTGCTTATTTTTGCTTGTTTTTTACTTCGCAGAAAATCAATACCAAACGGAGTCCAAATGCAGCCAAACTTTTTGGAGAATTTTTCTGGACCAGAAGACACCTGTTGGGCCAAAGAAGTACCAAAGGGGGGCTCCGAGGGGAGCACAACCCACCAGGGCGCGCCTGGGGGCCCAGGCGCGCCCAGGTGGGTTGTGCCCACCTCGGTGGCCTCCCGCACCGCCTCTTCGCCCTATATATACCTAAATATTCCAAAAACCCTAGGGCAGTTGACGAAACACAACTCCAGCCGTCGCAAGTTCCAGAACCACGAGGTCTAATCTAGACATCATCACGGAGGGGTTCATCATCCTCATTGGTGCCTCTACGATGATGCGTGAGTAGTTCATTGTAGACCTACGGGTCTGTAGGCAGTAGCTAGATGGCTTCTTCTCTCTTTTTGATTCTCAATACAATGGTCTCTTGGAGATCTATTTGATGTAACTCTTTTTGTGGTGTGTTTGTTGGGATCCGATGAACTTTTAGTTTATGATCAGATCTATATCCATGAAAGTTATTTGAGTTCTTTGATCTCTTTTATGCATGATTACTTATAGCCTCATATTTCTTCTTCAAATCTTTGGTTTAGTTAGGCTGACTAGATTGATTTTTCTTGCCATGGGAAGAGGTGCTTTGTGATGGGTCCGATCGTGTCGTGTTCTTTCCCAGTGACAGAAGGGGCAGCAAGACACGTATGTATCGTTGCTATTAAGGATAACAATATGGGGGCTATTCCTACATGAATAGATCTCGTCTACATCATGTCATCCTTCTTATTGCATTACTCCATTTTTCCATGAACTTAATACACTAGATGCATGCTGGATAGCGGTCGATGTGTGGAGTAATAGTAGTAGATGCAGGCAGGAGTCGGTCTACTAATCTTGGACGTGATGCCTATATAATGATCATTGCCTGGATATCGTCATAATTATTTGATGTTCTATCAATTGCCCAACAGTAATTTGTTTACCCACTGTATGCTATTTTCCTGAGAGAAGCCACTAGTGAAATCTACGGCCCCCGGGTCTATTCTTTTTCATATTTGCTTCGAGAACTATTTTTATTCGCTTTTATTTCTAAATCTATTATTCCAAAAACCCAAAAATACCTTGCTGCACTTTTTGCTATTTATATTATTTTGCATTTTATCGAGATCTATTTATCCAATCTATACAATTTTTATCCCGTCAACTTGATAATTTCTGGCACCGTTACCCGTAGAGGGATTGACAACCCCTCCTAATCGCCGGGTTGCAAGTATTTGTTATTTGTGTGCAGGTACCGTTTACATAGTGTTGCTTGGTTCTCCTACTGGATTGATACCTTGGTTTCATAACTGAGGGAAATACCTACCGTAGCTGTGCTGCATCATCCCTTCCTCTTTGGGGAAATACCGACGTAGTTCAAGCGACATCAAAAGGAATTTCTGGCACCGTTGCCGGGGAGGATCAAGTCAAGATAGTTTCCTGTCAACGTGCGAATTTCTGGCACCGTTGCCGGGGAGACATCATCAACATCTATCAGGTTCCTAATCATAAATCTCCTCTCCTTGCAATTTACATTATTTGCCATTTGCCTCTCGTTTTCATCTCCCCCACTTCACAAAAATTTGTCATTTTATTCGCCCTCTTTTTCATTCGCCTTTTTCTTGCCAGATCTGTTTTTGTGTGCAATATTGTTCGTGTAGTCATGATGCCTCAAAGGAAATATTATGATGTTCCTTACCCCAATATTTTGCTTGAAATTGAGAAAAGTACTAAGGAATATATGACTACACAATTTGAGCACAATAAATATTTTACCAAAGAACTTAAGGAACACTCTGTTGTGCTGGATGCTATAACAAAACAACTTGATGATATTAGTAGAGAAGTTTGTAATCTCCAATCTAAGTATGTTTTTGCTGAAAGTTTGCTAGGAAAAATATCCGATGCACAAGCTACCCTAGTAAATCAAATGGCTGCTAAGCCAATTTCTTTAGAAGATAAAAATGATGAAGATCTTAAAGTGATTGGTGTTTCTTCTATTGATTCATTGTTTAGTAAAATTAAAATTGATGATAAAGGGACTAAAGAAGAGTCAACTTTAGTTGGAAGGTGTCCCAATAATTCAGAGGGTGAAAATCTTGATGAAAAAATTGATTAAAATGGGTTTGGAGAGGTCAAAACTTTAACTAGTGATGTGCCCACTCTTTTAGATTACAAAGACTTTAATTATGATAATTGCTCTTTGATTGATTGTATTTCTTTGTTGCAATCCATGATAAATTCACCCCATGCTTATGAACAAAATAAAGCTTTTACTAAACATATCTTAGATGCCATGATGAAAGCTTTGGAAGAAAAGTTGGAATTAGATATTTCAATTCCTAGAAAATTACATGATGAATGGGAACCTACCATCAAAGTCAAGATTTAAGGGGGGGGGGGGGGGGGGGGGGGGGGGGGGGGGGGGGGGGGGGGGGGGGGGGGGGGGGGGGGGGGGGGGGGGGGGGGGGGGGGGGGGGGGGGGGGGGGGGGGGGGGGGGGGGGGGGGGGGGGGGGGGGGGGGGGGGGGGGGGGGGGGGGGGGGGGGGGGGGGGGGGGGGGGGGGGGGGGGGGGGGGGGGGGGGGGGGGGGGGGGGGGGGGGGGGGGGGGGGGGGGGGGGGGGGGGGGGGGGGGGGGGGGGGGGGGGGGGGGGGGGGGGGGGGGGGGGGGGGGGGGGGGGGGGGGGGGGGGGGGGGGGGGGGGGGGGGGGGGGGGGGGGGGGGGGGGGGGGGGGGGGGGGGGGGGGGGGGGGGGGGGGGGGGGGGGGGGGGGGGGGGGGGGGGGGGGGGGGGGGGGGGGGGGGGGGGGGGGGGGGGGGGGGGGGGGGGGGGGGGGGGGGGGGGGGGGGGGGGGGGGGGGGGGGGGGGGGGGGGGGGGGGGGGGGGGGGGGGGGGGGGGGGGGGGGGGGGGGGGGGGGGGGGGGGGGGGGGGGGGGGGGGGGGGGGGGGGGGGGGGGGGGGGGGGGGGGGGGGGGGGGGGGGGGGGGGGGGGGGGGGGGGGGGGGGGGGGGGGGGGGGGGGGGGGGGGGGGGGGGGGGGGGGGGGGGGGGGGGGGGGGGGGGGGGGGGGGGGGGGGGGGGGGGGGGGGGGGGGGGGGGGGGGGGGGGGGGGGGGGGGGGGGGGGGGGGGGGGGGGGGGGGGGGGGGGGGGGGGGGGGGGGGGGGGGGGGGGGGGGGGGGGGGGGGGGGGGGGGGGGGGGGGGGGGGGGGGGGGGGGGGGGGGGGGGGGGGGGGGGGGGGGGGGGGGGGGGGGGGGGGGGGGGGGGGGGGGGGGGGGGGGGGGGGGGGGGGGGGGGGGGGGGGGGGGGGGGGGGGGGGGGGGGGGGGGGGGGGGGGGGGGGGGGGGGGGGGGGGGGGGGGGGGGGGGGGGGGGGGGGGGGGGGGGGGGGGGGGGGGGGGGGGGGGGGGGGGGGGGGGGGGGGGGGGGGGGGGGGGGGGGGGGGGGGGGGGGGGGGGGGGGGGGGGGGGGGGGGGGGGGGGGGGGGGGGGGGGGGGGGGGGGGGGGGGGGGGGGGGGGGGGGGGGGGGGGGGGGGGGGGGGGGGGGGGGGGGGGGGGGGGGGGGGGGGGGGGGGGGGGGGGGGGGGGGGGGGGGGGGGGGGGGGGGGGGGGGGGGGGGGGGGGGGGGGGGGGGGGGGGGGGGGGGGGGGGGGGGGGGGGGGGGGGGGGGGGGGGGGGGGGGGGGGGGGGGGGGGGGGGGGGGGGGGGGGGGGGGGGGGGGGGGGGGGGGGGGGGGGGGGGGGGGGGGGGGGGGGGGGGGGGGGGGGGGGGGGGGGGGGGGGGGGGGGGGGGGGGGGGGGGGGGGGGGGGGGGGACAAAATAAACTTGATTCTTTGTAATAGTTTTGAGATATGATGATAGTGATATGTGAGTCATGTTGGTGAGTAATTATGCTTTAGTAAGAATATTGGTGTTACCGTTTGTGATTCCCTATGCAAGCACGAAAGTCAATAGTTATGCAATGAAATTACATCTTACGTGTGGTGCATTATTCGGTGTTAGTTATGCTTAATGCTCGCTTATGTGATTTTTCATTTCTTGGTTGGTTGCTTCCCAATCTTTTTGCTAGCCTCCACTTGTACTAAGTAGAGATACTACTTGTGCATCCAAAATCTTTAAACCCAGTTTTGCCATATGAGTCCACCATACCTACCTATATGCGGTATTCCCGTGCCGTTCTAAGCAAATTTGTATGTGCCATCTCTAATTTTCAAAATAAATTTCCTTTTTGTGTGCTCGTACCGCTCATGAAGCGGCAGGGGGTGGCCAATATTTTCCATCCTAGATGTGTTATTCTCAAGATGAGTGTTTATTCACTTGTCATTGCACGAGAGTACGGCGGTAATAGGGATGCCCAGTCCCGAAAGGAAAAAGAAATTTACTTTATGTTGTCAAATAATAAATTCCTTGGAAAGTGTTGGTATGGAGGGCACCCGTGGATACGGCTAGCCATGGAAAGTGAAAGGATGGTGGAAAAAGGAATAAACTTTATTTTCTATTTGGGAACCGCCTATGATATATCTAGCATGGAAAGTGTTGAGAATTACTCGGTCGTTTTCGTTGATGGGAAAAGTATGCCTCTAAAAAAATTATCTCTCAATTTAAGCTTTGAGTTCTGGCACCTCTACAAATCCCTACTTCCCTCTGTGAAGGGCCTATCTATTTACTTTATGCAATTTTCATTTTTATTTGAGTCTCCATCTTCTCTTAGAAAGCACCAACTAAGGTGCACTATGATCGTACTTGAGCATTGGGTATAGCTAATATGCGATTGTGTTTCATGAATGGATGAATGATTGAGCATGATGGGCTAGGGATAAATTTCTTTAGTGTTGATATTTTGAAAGATATGGTTGCTTATTGATATGCTTGAGTATTGAAATCGTCATGTCAAAACTAGACTATTGCTTTGAACCATATAAAAGTCCATATGTCCATGCTACAAAGAAAAGAATATGTGATGAACATGTTAGGCAGCATTCCACATCAAAATTCTGTTTTTATCATTTACCTACTCGAGGACGAGTAGGAATTAAGCTTGGGCATGCTGATACGTCTCCAATGTATCGATAATTTTTGCTTGTTCCATGCTGTTATATTACCATTCTTGGATGTTTTACAATCATTTTATAGCAACTTTATATCATTTTTTGGGACTAACCTATTGACATAGTGCCTAGTGTCAGTTGCTGTTTTTTGCTTGTTTTTTTACTTCATAGAAAATCAATACCAAACGGAGTCCAAACGCAGCGAAACTTTTTGGAGAATTTTTCTAGACCAGAAGACACATGTTGGGCCAAAGAAGTACCAAAGGGGGTCTCTGAGGGGAGCACAACCCACCAGGGCGCGCCTTGGAGCCCAGGCGCGCCCAGGTGGGTTGTGCCCAACTCGGTGGCCTCCCACACCGCCTCTTCGCCCTATAAATACCCAAATATTCCAAAAACCCTAGGGGAGTCGATGAAACACAATTTCAGCCGCCGCAAGTTCCAGAACCACGAGATCCAATCTAGACACCAGCACGGAGGGGTTCATCATCCTCATTGGTGCCTCTCCGATGATGCATGAGTAGTTCATTGTAGACCTATGGGTCCGTAGGCAGTAGCTAGATGGCTTCTTCTCTCTTTTTGATTCTCAATACAATGGTCTCTTGGAGATCTATTTGATGTAACTCTTTTTGCGGTGTATTTGTTGGGATCCGATGAACTTTGAGTTTATGATCAGATCTATATCCATGAAAGTTATTTGAGTTATTTGATCTCTTTTATGCATGATTACTTATAGTCTCGTATTTCTTCTTTGAATCTTTGGTTTAGTTAGGCCGACTAGATTGATTTTTTTGCCATGGGAAGAGGTGCTTTGTGATGGGTTCGATCGTGCGGTGTTCTTTCCCAGTGACAAAAGGGGCAGCAAGACACGTATGTATCGTTGCTATTAAGGATAACAAGATGGGAGCTATTCCTACATGAATAGATCTTATCTACATCATGTCATCGTTTTTATTGCATTACTCCATTTTTCCATGAACTTAATACATTAGATGCATGATGGATAGCGGTCGATGTGTGGAGTAATAGTAGTAGATGCAGGCAGGAGTCGGTCTACTAATCTTGGACGTGATGCCTATATAATGATCATTGCCTGGATATCGTCATAATTATTTGATGTTCTATCAATTGCCCAACAGTAATTTGTTTACCCACCGTATGCTATTTTCTTGAGAGAAGCCACTAGTGAAATCTACGACCCCCGGGTCTATTCTTTATCATATTTGCTTCGAGATCTATTTTTATTCGCTTTTATTTTTAGATCTATTATTCCAAAAACCCAAAAATACCTTGCCGCACTTTTTTGCTATTTATTTTCTTTCACGTTTTATCGAGATCTATTTATCCAATCTATACAATTTTTATCCCGTCAACTTGACAATTTCTAGCACCGTTACCCGTAGAGGGATTGACAACCCCTCCTAATCGTCAGGTTACAAGTATTTGTTATTTGTGTGCAGGTACCGTTTACATAGTGTTGCTTGGTTCTCCTACTGGATTGATACCTTGGTTTCATAACTGAGGGAAATACCTACCGTAGCTGTGCTGCATCATGCCTTCCTCTTTGGTGACATACCGACGTAGTTCAAGCGACATCAGCGAGCAGTATTCGGTGCTGTCAGCGCGACCTACGGGCACACGGGCGCAGTGAGCGGGCGCCGTGGGAGCAGAGAGGGGGAAGGGGAGGAGGTCGGGCCTCACATGCGCTGCAGGGAAGTAGGGCGACGAGGCGCGACGTAGCCGAGTCGGGGAGGAGGCGAGGACGGTCGATGAGGCGGTCCGGCGGCGATGTGGCGGGGCGACAGCGATGGGGCGTCGGGGGGGCGTTGCACTTGTGCCCGATCTAGATGAGACCGGGAGAGAGAGGGGGAGGGGATTAGGGTTGTGGGGGAGGGGATTAGGGTTGTGGGGGTAGATGTAGGTGCGGCTGGCCCGGCCTGGTTGGCCCAGAGGCCAGCGGGGCCGTGGCCTAGTGGGTGGGTTCTCCTTTTATTTTTATTTTCTTTTGCATTTACTTTCCTTTTCTTTTTACATTTCCTGTTTTCTAATTTCTTTTATATTGTTTTAGTTTTATAAAATACCAAACTAGCACCTAAATTAGAGTTATTAAATAACCCACTGCCACTAAAAGTTTGACACTTTAATAAAATAGGTTTGTATTTGTTTATTATTTAAAGGCATTTAACAATTGTTTTTAGCCCCTGTTTTGATTATTTTAGGGCATTAAAATACTTTATAATATGTGGGTTTCAACATAACAAATATTCAGGGATTATTTGCAAGACTATGAACATTATTGTTTTCATGTTTGAGAAATTTGAATTTTGACTTTAGTTTGAATTTGAAATTTGAACGATGTTTGAATGCAAGTGAGGATTAGCAATAGTAAGAGTGATGACCTGGCATCATTAGCAGGGGATTACTATAGCTTGATTATCTGGGCGTTACACGCGAGTCCACGGAGGGCTCCACCCACGAAGGGTCCACAAAGAAGCAACCTTGTCTATCCCACCATGGTCATCGCCCACGAAGGACTTGCCTCACTCGGGGTAGATCTTCATGAAGTAGGCGATCTCCTTGCCCTTACAAACTTCTTGGTTCAACTCCACATCATGTCGGAGGCTCCCAAGCGACACCTAACCAATCTAGGAGACACCACTCTCCAAAAGGTAATAGATGGTGTGTTGATGATGAACTCCTTGCTCTTATGCTTCAAATGATAGTCTCCCCAACACTCAACTCTCTCTCACATATTTGGCTATGGTGGAAGAAGGATTTGAGTGGAAAGCAACTTGGGGAAGGCTAGAAATCAAGGTTCAAATGGTTGGATTGGAATCTCTTGATCTCAACACATGAGTAGGTGGTTCTCTCTTAGAAAATGAATGGTGGAAGTGTAGGCACGTTTTGATGGCTCTCCTCTATGAGGAAGAAGGGTTGGAGAGGTATATATAGCCTCCACACAAAATCCAACCATTACACACTTTTGACCCATCTCGGTGGCACCGATCAGAAAACTCGGTGGCACCGATCTATGTAAAAAATATGAACGTTAGGAATCTCGGCGGGACGGACGACAACAACTCGGTGGGACCGATATGCAAGGGCTAAGGGCAAACGTCATCTCGGTGGCACCGATTGCATCATCTCGATGGGACCGAAGTGAAGCAACAAGGCAACAGAGAATCGGCCAAGCCATCTCCATGAGACCGATTGCAACATCTCAGTGAGACCGAAGTGATTGCAACAAGTCACAGAGAGAGGGCAAGGCCGTCTAGGTGGAACCAAGATCCATATCGGTAGAACCGAGTTGTTAGGGTTTTGGCAGTGGCTAAGTCCAGATGAACTCGGTGGCTCCAGGTAGGAAATATCGGTGTGGCCGAGTTGGAATTTAGGGTTGGACATATTTGGGTAGAGAAAGTGGTTGAGGGTTTTGGAGCAATATCACTAAGCACTTGAGCAACAAGATCATTAAGCAACACTTCATCCCCTTTTAATAGTATTGGCTTTCCTATGGACTCAATGTGATCTTGGATCACTTAAACAAAAATGTAGAGTCTTGACTTTTGCCAATCCTTGTCCTTATCATTTTGAGGGGTCCACATCTCTAGTCCTTGCCATGCCAATCATTGAACATCCTGAAATACTTATCTTGAATGGACATTAGTTCAATGAGATATATGTTGTTATGAATTACCAAAACCACTCGGGGATTAATTGCACTTTCAAAATGTTTGGTGCAGAGTACTTGAGAGCACCCAATGCTCAAGACACTCATAGGCTGTTGGAGATGAACAAAACTCGTGAGTTTCTAGGTATGCTAGGGTATGTCGATTGCATGCATTGAAAATTGAAAAATTGCCCAAAAGCATGGCATGGACAATTCAAGGGTCGTGGGAAGGATGCCACTATCATTCTTGAGGCCGTTGCCGATCAAGAAACATGATTTTGGCATTCATATTTTGGGATGCCTGGATCTTGCAACGACATCAACGTGCTCGACCGGCCACCTATTTTTGCCAAGTTAGCAAATGGAGAAGCACCGTCGGTGACCTTCGAAGCAAATGGCCGCACATACAACTACGGGTACTATCTTGCGGATGGGATCTACCCGAGGTGGAGTACTTTTGTCAAGCCAATTGCAAAACCCCAAGGTAAGAAAGAACTCATCTTTCACAATGCATAAGTGGCGGCTAGGAAAGATGTTGAGAGGGCTTTTCGGATTTTGCAATCCCAATTTGCTATTGTGCGAGGACCATCTAGATTCTGCGATTAAAAAACCCTTTGGTATATCATGATTGCTTGCATGATCATGCATAACATGATCATTGAGAATGAGCGTGGACAGGATTTAGATGACACCTTCTATCACTTGATGGGTGTACGCATTATGCCGATGAGAAGAGAGGAGTGAATCAAATGCTTCATGAAGGTGTATAATGAAATTAGAGACTCCGATGCGCATGATCAACTTCAGAAGGATTTGATGGAGGAGTATTGGAAATGGCATGGCGAAAGAGCCGCTAGTTTCATTATTAGTTTGTTGTATTGTGCAAAACTATGTTGTATGTGTGTTGCATTTGATCTTGTTGATTTGATGAATTGTGTAATAATTTGATATTTTGGACATGTGAAATTTTTAAGTTGTTTTCTGGATATTTTATTTCAATTTGTATGGCTGTACAGTAGCTGAACAGCAGCCGCGTGGCCGTTGACAGCTTTTACATCTCTAGTTTGCATCTTCTATTGGAGTTGCTCTTTTACATCTCTGTTTTGCATCATTTTTTAGAGTTGCCTCTTTTTTTAGATGCAAAATGCATTTTTGGATATGTAAATTTTTACATAATCTGTTTTACATCTTCAAATTTGCATCTTCTATTGGACATGCTCTAACAACCAAACAAAACAAGTTTCAAGTTTGGCACATGTAGATAGACAGACATAGAAATGGATGGATTGCTCTCTTTCACAACAACTGAGCATGTATAACTCCGAGGTTACACGAAAACTAGCTTGATCATTGCATCACTAGAGCATGCAAGTCTCAGAAAGCAATTCAAGGGTCTATGCATGGCAAAAAAATGGCCTGAAAAGTTGTGCAGGCATCGATTTAAAGTTTAAACACAAAATTAAACCCTTGCAAGCAAACGGGCAATAGTTCCATCTTTCGAAAGAATAAAAAAATACAGGTGACACTCCATTTTTTTTCTTGGAGCCATGTAACATTCGTGTGTGTGTGTGTGTGTGTATTTTGGTCTCCCTGTGTTATCCTATGTGCACATTGTATGCGGTTTGTACATTTATGAACCCCGTCTTACGTTCATACGCCTCTCTTCTGTAATCCGGTCATGAAACCGAGTGATCTCACCACGCGTCATAGCCGATCAGTCGGATGATTTGTAGTAGCCGCCAATGAATAACCAGTGCAAATGGGATCACGCGCCGGCGTTGCTCCTTCGTCAGTGTGGGACGGCAATGGTGAGCACTCCCACGCAAAAAAAAAGAAAAAAGAAATTGTCATCCTTAGTCAGCAGCAGGACACCATGCAGCCGACGACATAGTGTTGGATGAAAGACGGACGATAGATGCAAGTCTTTGCCGTCTTTATATACACAAGTACCCTTCACAGTTCACCTTGTCCTGCCGGTAGTACAAACACAGTACCCTACACAGTTGCACTAGTACTTCCAAGGCTGGGGGCACTGCCCCCTCCCCCCAGCCCACCACTTAGCTCCATCATTGGGTCATGTGCTTGTTTTTGGACAAAGTGGGCTCGATCCCATAAAGGATCTCGCCTTTTTTCTAACGCCATTCATCGTGTCGTTTGCGCTACAAGGGAGACACCACAATTAGTGGTGTTTTCCCTAGCCCACCATCTAGCCTTCCATGCAGACCAGTTGACGTGGCTGGAGGAAACGCCAAGGCCTTTGGCCTTTGGCTCAAGGGGAAACGTCGAGCTCATCGACGTTTCAAGTGGAACGCCAAGGTCTCCGGCGTTTGGCTCCAGGAAAAACGCCACACTCCTTGGTATTTTTGGTGAAATGTCAAAGTCTTCGGAGTTTGGACTTGGTGAAATGTCAAGTTCCCCAGTGTTTCCCATCTACCACGTCGGCCGGTCAACAAAGAGGTTAATGGACGACCCCGGCTTAATCGTGCACTAACCATACACGCAAATGCACACGATCAAGCCTAAGGACCCACTTGAAGATATCACAACACAACTCTAAAACATAAACAAAGTCATACAAGCATTTATTACAAGCCAGGGCCTCGAGGGCTCGCATACAAAAGCTTGATGACAAACAAGCATCAGCGGAAGCGTTACATATCTGAGTGCAGATATAAAACAGAAACAGAAAGGCCTTTAGAAAGGTGGGACAAAACAAAAGCTACGATCGAAAGGCGCAGGCCTCCTGCCTGGGACCCTCCGAACCTACTCCTGGTCGTCATCCATCTCGAAGTAGTAGCCATCCTCGGGGTGGTAGAAGTAGTCGTCGGCGGGCAGCGATCTCAGGGGCTCCGTCCTCTGGTTGCATCAAATGGATGTGGGAAAAAAAAGAAAATAAAGCAACCGTGAGTACTCATCCGAAGTACTCAGCAAGCAAGGATTTACACTACATATGCATCATTGTCAAAGAAAGGCTGTTTATGTGGACTGGGCTGCAGAAATGCCAGAAAAGAGGGGGAAAGCCTAGTCCTATCGAAGACTAGCATCTTCAGTGGTCTTGCAGCATTAGAAGAGAGTAGATCAGGGGGGGGGGGGGGGGGGGGGGGGGGGGGGGGGGGGGGGGGGGGGGGGGGGGGGGGGGGGGGGGGGGGGGGGGGGGGGGGGGGGGGGGGGGGGGGGGGGGGGGGGGGGGGGGGGGGGGGGGGGGGGGGGGGGGGGGGGGGGGGGGGGGGGGGGGGGGGGGGGGGGGGGGGGGGGGGGGGGGGGGGGGGGGGGGGGGGGGGGGGGGGGGGGGGGGGGGGGGGGGGGGGGGGGGGGGGGGGGGGGGGGGGGGGGGGGGGGGGGGGGGGGGGGGGGGGGGGGGGGGGGGGGGGGGGGGGGGGGGGGGGGGGGGGGGGGGGGGGGGGGGGGGGGGGGGGGGGGGGGGGGGGGGGGGGGGGGGGGGGGGGGGGGGGGGGGGGGGGGGGGGGGGGGGGGGGGGGGGGGGGGGGGGGGGGGGGGGGGGGGGGGGGGGGGGGGGGGGGGGGGGGGGGGGGGGGGGGGGGGGGGGGGGGGGGGGGGGGGGGGGGGGGGGGGGGGGGGGGGGGGGGGGGGGGGGGGGGGGGGGGGGGGGGGGGGGGGGGGGGGGGGGGGGGGGGGGGGGGGGGGGGGGGGGGGGGGGGGGGGGGGGGGGGGGGGGGGGGGGGGGGGGGGGGGGGGGGGGGGGGGGGGGGGGGGGGGGGGGGGGGGGGGGGGGGGGGGGGGGGGGGGGGGGGGGGGGGGGGGGGGGGGGGGGGGGGGGGGGGGGGGGGGGGGGGGGGGGGGGGGGGGGGGGGGGGGGGGGGGGGGGGGGGGGGGGGGGGGGGGGGGGGGGGGGGGGGGGGGGGGGGGGGGGGGGGGGGGGGGGGGGGGGGGGGGGGGGGGGGGGGGGGGGGGGGGGGGGGGGGGGGGGGGGGGGGGGGGGGGGGGGGGGGGGGGGGGGGGGGGGGGGGGGGGGGGGGGGGGGGGGGGGGGGGGGGGGGGGGGGGGGGGGGGGGGGGGGGGGGGGGGGGGGGGGGGGGGGGGGGGGGGGGGGGGGGGGGGGGGGGGGGGGGGGGGGGGGGGGGGGGGGGGGGGGGGGGGGGGGGGGGGGGGGGGGGGGGGGGGGGGGGGGGGGGGGGGGGGGGGGGGGGGGGGGGGGGGGGGGGGGGGGGGGGGGGGGGGGGGGGGGGGGGGGGGGGGGGGGGGGGGGGGGGGGGGATCTACCGAGAGAGAAGAGGGGGAGGAAACATATAAATACATAGCAACATATGCATGACAATATGTTACGCGATGCTAGAGGTGGTCTATCGTAGTGCTACACGACACCGGTGAAGGAGGAGAACATCCGGGAATGTTTTCCCGGTTCCGGACGTTTGTCAGACAGATGAACCGGAGGGGAAGGTTACATGTTTAGGTAGTTATGGGTATGTGACAGATAAACGGAGAGCGTATTCGGATTCGTCTCGTCGTTCTGAGCAATTTTCATGTATAAAGTTTTTCCATCGGAGTTACGGATTATTTTCTATGTTTTTCTAAAGATTAAAGAATTTTTTGGAATTTATTTATAATAACAGAAAAAGATTAATGATGTCAGCATGACGTGCGGATGGCGTCAGCGTCGGCTGACCAGTTGACTGGTCAACTGGCACCCACCAGTCAGCGACTGGGGCTGCCCAGTCAGTCTGTTGACCAGGTCAACTGGGCCCGTGGGTCCCAGCTGTCAGTGACCCAGCGAGGCCCACCGGTCAGGCCAGGTCAGCGGAGCCGCCGGAGCAGCTCCGGCGAGCTCGCGCGCGGCGGCCTCTCGCCGGAGAGGCTCGGGAAAATGCTACAGGCCACCACTTCGCGCGCCACTACTTGCGCTCGAAAGCTAGGAGAGAGCCGCGTCGAGTGGTGTTGTTGGACTACGCCGGGGAGGCCGGAAAAGCTGTCGGCGTCAAACTTTGCGGTCGTCGTAGTTCGGGTGGTGACGAATTCGGTTCTGTGGTGCGCAAACAAGCGAACTAGGTAGCTAGCGGAGCTCTACACGTCGCGGCGAAGACGACTGGCAAGGCTACGTGACCGTTTGGTCACCGGCGACTCGTCGGCGACGAGCTCGCACGGCGTCACGTTCAGGCGCGGTGGAAAAGGTAGCTAGAGAGCGCGCGAGAGCGACCAAAGGGATGGGGTAGAAAGAGGAGCTCACAGTGGAGGCACACGGTGGCCCGGCGACAACTTAGTAGCTGCAGAGAAGCGGGGTTCGCCGGAGATCGCCGGAGATGTCGAAGACGGGCGCGGCTCGATCCGCGGCCAAAGTCGTCGCCCCGCTCAATTGCCGCACCGCAGGTGAGGTAGTCAAGGCCGACGCGCCTTCCGGACACGGTCGTCGGACTTGGGAACGCCGGTGGCCACGACGGAGCAGAGCTGCGGTGGCGGCGTTCTGGAGAGGAAAAGGGATCGCAGCGGGGCGAGGGAGAGAGAGAGGAAAGTGAGCGTGGAGGTCCAGGGGGGATGGACGGCTTCGGCCTTATCCCCCTAGCGCGTCGGTGGCGTCGAAGCCGTCGCGGTGTCGCGCTGTCGCCGGAGCGCGCGCGCACGACCACAGCGGTGGTGACACAGCGAAGGAGAGAGGGGAGGGACGCGGTGGAGATGGGCTGGGCCGCACTGTGCACTTGGCGCAGTGCCCCTAGGCCCTTTTCTGTTTTTCTAATTCTGTTTTTATTTCACAGTAGTATTTTGCATTATTTTTAGCAGCCAAAACATTTAACGAAAATGTGGATCCTGTCCCAATAATTCAGTTGCAATATTGGACAGTACCAGAAAAAGTTTGGGGACCCAAAATGATTTATTTGGATTTTTCAGAATTTGAATAGCATTTAAAAATGCTGGATTAGTGCAGTTGAAATTGCTAATGCTCATCTTTGCCTAGTAATGATGCTGTGTTCCTTAACAGATAATTGTTATGGAATTTTTGTCAAAAGATGAACATTTTTCTAGCAAGTTTTGAACAACTCCACTTCTCACTTTTGATTTTAATTGATTTCCAGAATAGAATTGAATTGGATCCTTAATCAAAGTGACTAGGTACTGATAAATGAAAGTGACTTGGCATCATTAATAGATGATCACAGTAATGATTACACAGGGGGTGTTACAAGGGAGAGAAGAAATAAATAAATAAATAAATGGCAGCACAAGCAATCACAAAACAAGACAGAGCACTACGCAGTGTTAGGGGTGACCTAACGCAGTGATACACGTCGTAGGTGAAGCGGGAAAATATCTGGGATATTTTCCCAGCTCTGGGCATCTGTCAGACAGACGAACTGGAGGGGAAGGTTACATGTTCAGGTAGTTAGAGGCATGTGACAATTAAATGGAGAGCATATTCTGATTCGTCTCGTCGTTCTGAGCAATTTTCATATATAAAGTTTTTCGATCTGAGCTACGGTTTATTTTCTACGAATTTCCAAAGATTAAATGATTTTTTGGAATTTCTGGATTTATTAATTCGAATTTAAACAGTAACCGGAAACGCTGGGTGCACCCGGTGCACTGCACCCAGTGTGCACCAGAGAGGCTGACAGTGGGCCCAGTCAACTGCACAGTCAGCAGTTGACTGGGTCAGCGTTGACTGGGCAGTGGGTCCAATGGGACCCACCTGTCATTGACTGGGTCCAGCCCAGTCAGCTGGTTGACTGGTCAACTGGGCCCAGTGGGACCCAGTGATCAGTGATACAGACAACTAACAGGGTTTAGTTAAACCTAATTACCTAATTAGCCAGAGCGGGACCCAGTAGTCAGTGTCTCAGGTTAGTATTTATGTTCTTTTAATTAACCTAATCGCTACAGTAGGGGCCCCACTCGTCAGCGAATCATTAGGGTCGGATTAGTGCTAATCACCCTGGGCCCGCCTGTCGGCGACCCAGGCAAGGTTTGGACGTCGGCGCATGCGTCGAAGTTGCTCCGGCGAGCAACAGAGACGGCGGCGCGTCGCGGAAACGGCGCACAGGGGGCGGATCGAGCCGCGGATGGGCTCATTCGGACGAGCCCGGAGCCACGCATGCGATGGAGCGAGCGGCGACAGCTGGGTTTGTTCGAAACGATGGCGGCGACATCGAACGGCGACGCCGGAGTTCGGGCTCGGGCAAAAACGGTGCTACGGGCGCCGCAGGACTGCAGATGTGCGCGGATTCAGCTGCAGGGAGCTCCAGGAGCTCGGCGCGCTGCTCGGGCGAGGGTGGCACATGCGGTGGCCATGACGATGGAGCAGAACGGCGGCGGCGAGCTCGGTCGTCGAGGGAAGCACAACTAGGGGAAGAGGAGGAGTGCAGGGAGAGAGGGGAAGGACGGGCGCTCACCGAGGGAGCACAAGAAGGCTCGGTGACAGCCTTGTAGCGCAGTGAAGACAACGAATCGAAGCTGCGGTGTTCCGGCGGGCCGCGTCGATCGTCGGCTCGATTCGGCCAACGCCGTGGCCTCGGGCTTGTACGCGTGGTCGAGGAAGAAGGAGAAGGCGATGGCGATGCAGATGAGCTGGGCGGAGAGGCGAGGGAGACACGGTGGCCACGGAGACGAGCAGCGTCGGCGACGGCTACGCTCGGGCGCCGCCGATTCTGCGAGGAAGGGGGAACGAGGGGGCGTGTAGGCGGTTCTAGGGTTCAAGGGGGGGTGCGGAGGAGCTCGGGGTCGTCTTTATCCGCCGGAGGGAGCCGCAGATGGGCGACGCGCGGCACATCGGCGATCGGGGTGGCTCCGGCGTCGACACGAGGAGAGAGGTAGGGGATGACCTGCGAGATGGGCTGGGCTGGCTACTGTGCACTTGCGGCCCAAGTGCACAGTAGGCCTTTGCCCCCTTTTCTTTTCCTCTACTTTCTGTTTTTCTTTTTATTAAACAGACAGAGAGGGAGATGAATTAATTAGGGCATCCAAATCATTTTAGTAGAATGTTGAGCTTGGTCCAATAGGTTCTTTGCAGTTTTACTCACTGCCACAAAAAGTTTGGAGGCAAAAGGTATTGGTTAGGTATTATTGGAAATTGGAAAAGGACTATTTAAATGCTGCTGGACTAATGTTTTAATGTCCAGGGCAATTTGGGAACTTTTATGAGGTTGGCCTTCAATTTCATAATTGTTTTGGGATTATTTGCAATATGGTGAACATTTTTGTTTTGCTATTGGAAGAAATAATTATTTGACTTGAGTTTGCAAAATTGAATTTTGAAGTTGAATTACTTCCTAGTTGCAATTTATTTAGATTGATCAGGATGACAAGGCAAGTTAAGTAGCTTAACTAGGGTGAGGTAACCTGGGGATGTTACAAATCTCCTCCACTACAAGAAATCTCGTCCCGAGATTTAAGTGAGGAAGTAAAAGTAACTTCGGAAGAACGGACCCTTATAGGGTCGCTTATCTGGTGAACAATTTTTTTTACGGAATGTGGCAGGGGTATCTCTCGAGTTGAAACTTAGGAAAACATCGAGAGCAAGGTAGGGAGTTACAATAAAAGGTTTCAAGCGGATAGACATTCGTTCGATGCTTAAGTAAAGTGTGAAAGGGTTTCATAGCATCGGGAACGGGTCACCTCTCGAAGGGTGGCTCGTGGTAACACACAAAGTCATAAGCATATGGTACTTCGGGATCAAGGATATACAGAAGAGTCAGGTTCCGATCCTGTGGAACTGTGGGGTTTGTCGATCGAGAGTAGGGGAACGATGTTATCTTATCGGCCACGTCAATAAGGTATGTCGGAGGGTAATCTGTCAGTTATGTTGGCGACAACATCGGTACCAAGGGCGAGGGACAAAGAGAACCATGTTCCTGCTTGTTGAACGAGGCGGACCAATAGGCAAAGTTCTTGTCCATCGGTGGTTATCGGAATGTCATCAACAATAGTAACAGGATCTCACGGTCAGAGTTATAGACCAGGGTGTTACATAAGCAGGGGAATTTTTTCTGCTTATATCATCCAGATCGTAAGAAAGGTTAAACAAAACAATGGAAAGGAAAATGTGATTATCAGATTAATCAGAGCAATGGAAAGGAAAATGTGTTTGCACACCAGGATTGGAAGTACATCCTTCCCAAGGAAAAGCGGAGCATGATGTACATGATAGGACAGCAAGTACATAAGTATTTAGACAAGGGGCGAGGGAGGAATCATGATATTACCCATACAACGGTGTTTGGATAATTGATCAGGAAGTATTTAGCAATGTGCTTCCGACGTTATTGTTGACATTTGGAATACCGCGGTCATGCTTCGAGGTAGCAATAACACGGTGTTTTAGGAAAGGGTTGGAGTGGAAGATCACAAGAATTACTCAAGGAACAATTGCGAGAATAGCAAGGAGCTCAAAGTTTAATCAAGATATGATCAAACATGTGTTGGAAAGAATACATGAGTGTTGTCGATGATATCATCAAATCATCGAGGGCAGGGATGGTACTTCTCACCATGAATTCAATTGGCATCACAACAGGAGTCAAAATGTTGATGTTGATCATGACACATTTGTCGAGAAACTCTATGAGGATGCCATCAAGCAGCGACGACATCAAGCAAAAGGAAGGATGGAGTGCAAAGCTATGAGAACCGCGGATTTGACACAAGCTCGAAGTCAAGCTTGTTGTTGGGGATGAAATGGTAAGATGAGGAAGATCGACGTAAGCTTAGCTCATCGCCGGAAGTTGTGTTCAGAAAAGAAGGACCAGGTAGCGCAGTTAAAATTTAGCATGACAAGCCTATAGCTGATCAGGCTAGGAATGACTTGAAGGATTGTTAAACTCGTAAGCAATGAAAATTACTTAGAGTTATCAAATCGGAGTGCGGAATCAATTCACTTACTGGTGTCTTCGAGTGACAAAACAACTCAGAACCCGGGGAAAAATTGGGATTGGTGATCGATAATGGTTGATGAAGAACTCATAAGAAGTTAAGTAGTTCCTGTGATATTCTCGAGATACCAGGGAGTAATACTCGAAGGTAATTCAAGTTAGAGGTTGGACAGGTGAAATGATTTGCAGAAGACAAGTATTATAACTTGTCTGGGAAATGGAATCAAAGAGAAAATATGGTGGAAATCACGATTGCAAAGGATCAAGTTTTAGGATACAAGATGAACTTGTACCAAGGAAATAATTATTTTTTTACGAGCAGCTTCCATGACAAGTTCTACATCGGGTCTATGGGCATGAACACAAAGGTTCAAGGTCGACTCCCACTTCTTCAATGCATAACCTTTCATTCGCTTCTCGTCTTTGAAGAAGTTGTAGAGTTGAAAATTTATCCGACGAAACGCGATAGATATATTCCGCATATCTTTCGATTCACACAGATCGGGGAAGGCGTATGTTCAACCCATTGGGACAATTTTACGAATCCATACAGCCATCAGCCAAAGCAAGGATTGTGAGTTCGAAAGCAGAGTATCGAAGTCAAAGCAGATGATACAATTTACCGAAGGTATTAAGTACCAAGGTAAGAGCTCACAAGAGGTTTGAATAAGATGGATACTGTCGGGTATTAATCCAACAAAAGTTCAGATAGACGACAAAGGATCTGACGTGAGTAGTGGTACTCAACCAGAAGAAGAAAGAAGTGTATCAGCATCAGATTATAGAAACATCGAAATAATCCGACGTTTAGGTACAACGGAGTTATGGTTCAGAAACGAAGGATCAAAAGCAAAAGCTCTGATAAAAATGAGTAGGTTGAATAGAACTAGATGGACAACTTTAGTGTTCCGTCTTGTAGAGATTTCCACCCATGGTTACGGGACATGTCCTGATCAGTAGTCAGTCCCAAGTCATGGAGAAGGAATGCACTGCCTCTCCGTGCCATGCAAGAAGGGTGGATTTACAGACGGCAAGAAGTAGAGAATGCTTCAGTGCCAAAGGCAATGGCAAAGGGGGAGGAACCGATAAGGTTCTTAGAATAGAAAAGAATCGGTCGGATAATTGTCCACAAAAGGAACCAAGTGATCCGTGAGAACTAACGGGGTAAGGTGTAAACAACTGGTTCCACGTGAGAGTCCTCCGAGGAAGGACGGGAGGTAAGCACATCGGATTAAGGAAATACTTGAATAACTCAAGTATAATATCTAGAGGGATCACGACCTCCATAGTGATGAGTGGCAGGTAGATCACCTGGCAAAAAGACAAGTAAATTGAACAGGCTTAGTTGAACAATCAACCAATGCTTGATTGGCCGAGAACCAGCTCATGTCCGAAATGGTGACTGAGCCGGAAGGAAAATTTCTAAGAATCGACGGATGATAGGGACTATTCTCATTCAAGTTGAATCAATTGACTCGGAATGACAATGACAAAGAATGCTAATGAATATTGCGAGGCACATGGATTTAACCATAATGCAGACAGACAAGACTTTCGGGAGCACTAGGTTGCAGAGGAACTTCGGGAGATTGAATTGCATTTCAAAGAATTTTATGAGACGTATGAATAACTGGGGATGAACGAATCCCTGATAAGTGCGATGAATTATCCGCAGTGCAAAAGAAGCTGCACGGCAGTAGGCTCAAATAATTCCCGGATTAACGAGGGGTAATTCGAGGTAACTCGTAAATAAAGGAGTAGCTGGGAATATAGATTCAAACGGCAAAGATGTGTAGCTGTTCTCGGTGATCATCGGTAGCAGGGAACTTGCAAGAGCAGTGTGCATAATGGTCTCGGAAAACTACGAGGAGTATCTTCGGAGTCTTCGGATGATGACACACCATCTTCTGGAATGAGGGGCTCTCCGGGAGAAGGCGGTTACGAGAACCTAATGTCGGAGTTAGTAAAATTATTTAACCCGAATAGAAGAGAGATCAGAGTCCTAGAGTATAGACGAGGAATAAAAGATCCTAATACCACCCATTAGGCGACGTGGGCCCGTAAGCCACACAGCCAAGTTAGTAAAAGAGTTTTGGACCTCTAGACTCAACTTCGGCCAAGGAGTTGGAAATGGGGTTCCTACAGGCAGTCGGCTCTGATACCAACCTGTGATGACCCCGGCTTAATCGTGCACTAACCATACACGCAAATGCACACGATCAAGCCTAAGGACTCACTTGAAGATATCACAACACAACTCTAAAACATAAACAAAGTCATACAAGCATTTATTACAAGCCAGGGCCTCGAGGGCTCGCATACAAAAGCTTGATGACAAACAAGCATCAACGGAAGCGTTAGATATCTGAGTGCAGATATAAAACAGAAACAGAAAGGCCTTAAGAAAGGCGGGACAAAACAAAAGCTACGATCGAAAGGCGCAGGCCTCCTGCCTGGGACCCTCCGAACCTACTCCTGGTCGTCAGCCATCTCGAAGTAGTAGCCATCCTCGGGGTGGTAGAAGTAGTCGTCGGTGGGGCAGCGATCTCAGGGGCTCCGTCCTCTGGTTGCATCAAATGGATGTGGGGAAAAAAAGAAAATAAAGCAACCGTGAGTACTCATCCGAAGTACTCAGCAAGCAAGGATCTACACTACATATGCATCATTGTCAAAGAAAGGCTGTATATGTGGACTGGGCTGCAGAAATGCCAGAAAAGAGGGGGAAAGCCTAGTCCTATCGAAGACTAGCATCTTCAGTGGTCTTGCAGCATTAGAAGAGAGTAGATCAGCACAACATATAATAGTAATAGTGTTATCAACCTCACCCAGAGATCCTTCCTCGACTCCCTGCGAGAAAGCAATCCCAGAGCCATACTATCCAGTAGTAGTGTCATGTAACAGTCTCGCCCAGAGATTCTTCCTCGACTCCCCGCGAGAAAGCAATCCCAGAGCCAATCATCTCAAGGGGGGGGTCCAGTTCTAGTTGTATCGATCGGGATACAACTCCGAGTGTCCGTTACCGTAGGACAGGCTATCGATAGATTTTTTCTTCCCTGCAGGGGTGCACCAACTTACCCACCACGCTCGCTTAACTCCGACCGGACACACTTTTCTGGGTCATGCCCGGCCTCGGCTAAGCAACACGCCGCAACCCGACCAAATACTTAACAGAGAGGTCAGCACGCCCGGACTAACCTATGCCCCCAGGGGTCTTGGGCCATCACCCCAGACGCTCATGCATGTTGCGTACACCGCCGGTGAGCAGACCTAGCAACCCCTTAATACAAGCGCGGTTACGTTCCCAGTCCAACCCAGCGTGTGCCGCTCAGTTGCTGACATCTATTAAGCTTCGGCTGAAGTATACGACGCAGAACGCCCATACTATGCCCACCTGATGGTTAGTGCTATCAGGCCAGAGGCCCCTCGGATCAAATATCCAAACCATTCGTGGATTAGGAGCACACGGTAACGAGTAGAGACTCACGATCGATGTGACCCCGTCGCCCCGTCTCGAGGACTTGCGGAAAGGGCTAAGAATGCCCGGCCACGCCTCGTCATTATCTCACGGGCACCTCTCAGGTCAACCCTTCTCCACATCACTTCGCATATCAGCTCGCGCGGGTACCCCTCGGGGCCGACCCGTCTTTAGTATCATGGTTCAAAGTCATGTCTCAGTATCAAGGTAACTGTGTGTCTGACACCAAGGGGAACCCTGAGGAATCACCCTCGACGGAATTCCCGCTCGATGTTGTCGTCAAGGTGAACGAAGGAGGAACCACCCTCGAGGTCCACACTTGAGGAGTTGCACAACGGCGTCGGTATCGGGGGTGGTGTAGGAGGATTCACCCTCGCTTACCACGACCGAGTAACTAACCTACAAGGTTATCATCAGAAGTGCTGTCGAGGTACCACCCTCGGCACTCGATAGTAACCCAGTAGTGTTGAGCAACTTTAGGGGGAAGTGACGTGCGGTGCCCGGGTCTGATCTTCAATCCCGTTGATCGGGTCTTCTGAGAATCCAGCGGGGCAGTCGGGACAAGTGGGTCTCTGATCAGGCTCTACCCATCCTATCTAAACAGTTTAGGATAACAGGAAGGTATCAACAGTAGGCTACAAATAAACAGGCTATGCAACAGATATAGGATAGTAACAGCAGCAGTAACATCTAGTGCAAGCATAAGAGAGAGGAGAGTGGGCGATATCGGAATGCTCAAAATGGGGGTGCTTGCCTGGTTGCTTGGCAGATAAAAAGGAACTCCGACGGTGTAGTAGTCGTTCTCCAGGGCATCGTCAGCGGTCTCGGGGTCTACCAAGATGAAAGGGGTGTGACGCCCCCGGCTTAATCGTGCACTAGTCATACACGCAAATGCACATGATCAAGCCTAAGGACTCACTTGAAGATATCACAACACAACTCTAAAACATAAATAAAGTCATACAAGCATTTATTACAAGCCAGGGCCTCGAGGGCTCGAATACAAAGCTTGATGACAGCAAGCCTCAGTGGAAGCGTTAGATATCTGAGTACAGATATAAAACAGAAAACAAAGAAGCCTTTAGAAAGGCAGAACAAAAATAAAACACTACGATCGAAAGGGGCAGGCCTCCTGCCTGGGACCCTCCAATCCTACTCCTGGTCGTCAGCTATCTCGAAGTAGCGGCCATCCTCGGGTTGGTAGAAGTGGTCGTCGGCGGGGCAGCGGTCTCAGAGGATCCGTCATCTGGTCACGAGAAACTGATATGGGGAGAAAAAGAAAGCAAAGCAACCGTGAGTACTGCGAAGTACTCAGCAAGCAAGGATCTACACTATATATGCAACATTATCAAAGGGAGGCTGTATATGTGGACTGGGCTGCAGAAATGCCAGAATAGAGAGGAAGGCCTAGTCCTATCGAAGACTAGCATCTTCAGCATCTTCAACTGTCTTGCAGCATTAGGAGAGTACAGAATAGCATAATGTAAAGTAGCAGTAGTGTCAAGTAATAGTCTCGCCCAGAGATCCTTCCTCGTCTTCCTGCGAGAAAGCGATCCTGGAGCCACAAATCCATGTATCATCTCAATTCTAGCTGTATCGACTGGGATACAACTCCGAGTGTCCTTTACCGTAGGACCGGCTATCGATAGATGTGTTCTTCCCTGCAGGGGTGCACCAACTTACCCACCACGCTCGATTAACTCCAGCCGGACACACTTTCCAGGGTCATGCCCGGCCTCGGCCAAACGATACACTGCAACCCTACCTACAGCTCAGCAGAGAGATCCCCGTCGGTCTATATCCTAAGAGCTCAGGGGTCTTGGGCCATCGCCCTGTGCCCTCCGGGTCGTTGCGAGCAGGGTGGATTCCAGCGCCATCGGGCCCCCCCCCCCCCCCCCCCCCCCCCCCCCCCCCCCCCCCCCCCCCCCCCCCCCCCCCCCCCCCCCCCCCCCCCCCCCCCCCCCCCCCCCCCCCCCCCCCCCCCCCCCCCCCCCCCCCCCCCCCCCCCCCCCCCCCCCCCCCCCCCCCCCCCCCCCCCCCCCCCCCCCCCCCCCCCCCCCCCCCCCCCCCCCCCCCCCCCCCCCCCCCCCCCCCCCCCCCCCCCCCCCCCCCCCCCCCCCCCCCCCCCCCCCCCCCCCCCCCCCCCCCCCCCCCCCCCCCCCCCCCCCCCCCCCCCCCCCCCCCCCCCCCCCCCCCCCCCCCCCCCCCCCCCCCCCCCCCCCCCCCCCCCCCCCCCCCCCCCCCCCCCCCCCCCCCCCCCCCCCCCCCCCCCCCCCCCCCCCCCCCCCCCCCCCCCCCCCCCCCCCCCCCCCCCCCCCCCCCCCCCCCCCCCCCCCCCCCCCCCCCCCCCCCCCCCCCCCCCCCCCCCCCCCCCCCCCCCCCCCCCCCCCCCCCCCCCCCCCCCCCCCCCCCCCCCCCCCCCCCCCCCCCCCCCCCCCCCCCCCCCCCCCCCCCCCCCCCCCCCCCCCCCCCCCCCCCCCCCCCCCCCCCCCCCCCCCCCCCCCCCCCCCCCCCCCCCCCCCCCCCCCCCCCCCCCCCCCCCCCCCCCCCCCCCCCCCCCCCCCCCCCCCCCCCCCCCCCCCCCCCCCCCCCCCCCCCCCCCCCCCCCCCCCCCCCCCCCCCCCCCCCCCCCCCCCCCCCCCCCCCCCCCCCCCCCCCCCCCCCCCCCCCCCCCCCCCCCCCCCCCCCCCCCCCCCCCCCCCCCCCCCCCCCCCCCCCCCCCCCCCCCCCCCCCCCCCCCCCCCCCCCCCCCCCCCCCCCCCCCCCCCCCCCCCCCCCCCCCCCCCCCCCCCCCCCCCCCCCCCCCCCCCCCCCCCCCCCCCCCCCCCCCCCCCCCCCCCCCCCCCCCCCCCCCCCCCCCCCCCCCCCCCCCCCCCCCCCCCCCCCCCCCCCCCCCCCCCCCCCCCCCCCCCCCCCCCCCCCCCCCCCCCCCCCCCCCCCCCCCCCCCCCCCCCCCCCCCCCCCCCCCCCCCCCCCCCCCCCCCCCCCCCCCCCCCCCCCCCCCCCCCCCCCCCCCCCCCCCCCCCCCCCCCCCCCCCCCCCCCCCCCCCCCCCCCCCCCCCCCCCCCCCCCCCCCCCCCCCCCCCCCCCCCCCCCCGGGAAGTGACGTGCGGTGCCCGGGTCTGATCTTCAATCCCGTTGATCGGGTCTAAAGAATGCCCGGCCACGCCTCGTCATTATCTCGCGAGCACCTCTCAGGTCAACCCTTCTCCACATCACTTCGCATATCAGCTCGCGCGGGTACCCCTCGGGGCCGACCCGTCTTTAGTATCATGGTTCAAAGTCATGTCTCAGTATCAAGGTAACTGTGAGTCTGACACCAAGGGGAACCCTGAGGAATCACCCTCGACGGAATTCCCGCTCAATGTTGTCATCAAGGTGAACGAAGGACGAACCACCCTCGAGGTCCACACTTGAGGAATTGCACGACGACGTCGGTATCGGGGGTGGTGTAGGAGGATTCACCCTCGCTTACCACGACCGAGTAACTAACCTACAAGGTTATCATCAAAAGTGCTGTCGAGGTACCACCCTCGTCACTCGATAGTAACCCAGTAGTGTCGAGCAACTTTAGGGGGAAGTGACGTGCGGTGCCCGGGTCTGATCTTCAATCCCGTTGATCGGGTCTTCTGAGAATCCAGCGGGGCAGTCGGGACAAGTGGGTCTGTAATCAGGCTCTATCCATCCTATCTAAATAGTTTAGGATAACAGGTAGGTATCAACAGTAGGCTGCAAATAAATAGGCTATGCAACAGATATAGGATAGTAATAGCAGCAGTAACATCTAGTGCAAGCATAAGAGAGAGGAGAGCGGGCGATATCGGAATGCTCAAAATGGGGGTGCTTGCCTGGTTGCTTGGCAGATGAAAAAGGAACTCCGACGGTGTAGTAGTCGTTCTCCAGGTCATCGTCAGCGGTCTCGGGGTCTACCGAGATGAAAGGGGGAGAAGAAATAAATAAATAAATGGTAGCACAAGCAATCACAAAACAAGATAGAGCACTACGCAGTGTTAGGGGTGACCTAACGCGGTGATACACGTCGTAGGTGAAGCGGGAAAATATGTGAGATATTTTCCCAGGTCTGGGCATCTGTCAGACAGACGAGCCGGAGGGGAAGGTTACATGTTCAGGTAGTTAGAGGCATGTGACAGTTTAATGGAGAGCGTATTCTGATTCGTCTCGTCGTTCTAAGCAATTTTCATATATAAAGTTTTTCGATCTGAGTTACGGTTTATTTTCTATGAATTTCCAAAGATTAAATGATTTTCTGGAATTTTTGGATTTATTAATTCGAATTTAAACAGTAACCGGAAACGCTGGGTG
>JAAAWM010010827.1:0-52462 GCA_036873465.1 Thinopyrum obtusiflorum | reverse complement strand
ACTCGGAACCTTTCCGAAGTCCGAATATAGTCGTCCAATATATCGATCTTTAGGTCTCGACCATTTCGAGACTCCTCGTCATGTCCCCGATCTCATCCGGGACTCCGAACTCCTTCGGTACATCAACATACATAAACTCATAATAAAACTGTCATCGTAACTTTAAGCGTGCGGACCCTTTGTGTTCGAGAACTATGTAGACATGACCGAGACACCTCTCCGGTCAATAACCAATAGCGGGACCTGGATGCCCATATTGGCTCCCACATATTCTACGAGGATCTTTATCGGTCAGACCGCATAACAACATACGTTGTTCCCTTTGTCATCGGTATGTTACTTGCCCGAGATCCGATCGTTGGTATCTCGATACCTAGTTCAATCTCGTTACCGGCAAGTCTCTTTACTCGTTCCGTAATACATCATCCCGCAACTAACTCATTAGTCACAATGCTTGCAAGGCTTATAGTGATGTGCATTACCGAGTGGGCCCAGAGATACCTCTCCGACAATCGGAGTGACAAATCCTAATCTCGAAATACGCCAACCCAACAAGTACCTTTAGAGACACCTGTAGAGCACCTTTATAATCACCCATTTACGTTGTGACATTTGGTAGCACACAAAGTGTTCCTCCGGTAAACGGGAGTTGCATAATCTCATAGTCATAGGAACATGTATAAGTCATGAATAAAGCAATATCAACATACTAAACGATCGGGTGCTAAGCTAACGGAATGGGTCAAGTCAATCACGTCATTCTCCTAATGAGGTGATCCCATTAATCAAATGACAACTTATGTCTATGGCTAGGAAACATAACCATCTTTGATTAACGAGCTAGTCAAGTAGAGGCATACTAGTGACACTCTGTTTGTCTATGTATTCACACATGTATTATGTTTCCGGTTAATACAATTCTAGCATGAATAATAAACATTTATCATGATATAAGGAAATAAATAATACTTTATTATTGCCTCTAGGGCATATTTCCTTCACCAAGTCCTGCACGCTCCTCTCAAAGAACCGAACTCCTTGTCACGGACCGGAGCCTCGTGTTGGAAATATGCCCTAGAGGCAATGATAAAATGGTTATTATTGTATTTCCTTGTTCATGATAATTGTCTATTGTTCATGCTATAATTGTATTAACTGGAAACCGTAATACATGTGTGAATACATAGAACACAACATATCCCTAGCAAGCCTCTAGTTGACTAGCTCGTTGATCAATAGATGGTTATGAGTCCTAGTAGGATTCCACCTCCCATATGGAATAGGAAAAGAGGAAGGGAAAACCCCCCCCCCCCCCCCCCCCCCCCCCCCCCCCCCCCCCCCCCCCCCCCCCCCCCCCCCCCCCCCCCCCCCCCCCCCCCCCCCCCCCCCCCCCCCCCCCCCCCCCCCCCCCCCCCCCCCCCCCCCCCCCCCCCCCCCCCCCCCCCCCCCCCCCCCCCCCCCCCCCCCCCCCCCCCCCCCCCCCCCCCCCCCCCCCCCCCCCCCCCCCCCCCCCCCCCCCCCCCCCCCCCCCCCCCCCCCCCCCCCCCCCCCCCCCCCCCCCCCCCCCCCCCCCCCCCCCCCCCCCCCCCCCCCCCCCCCCCCCCCCCCCCCCCCCCCCCCCCCCCCCCCCCCCCCCCCCCCCCCCCCCCCCCCCCCCCCCCCCCCCCCCCCCCCCCCCCCCCCCCCCCCCCCCCCCCCCCCCCCCCCCCCCCCCCCCCCCCCCCCCCCCCCCCCCCCCCCCCCCCCCCCCCCCCCCCCCCCCCCCCCCCCCCCCCCCCCCCCCCCCCCCCCCCCCCCCCCCCCCCCCCCCCCCCCCCCCCCCCCCCCCCCCCCCCCCCCCCCCCCCCCCCCCCCCCCCCCCCCCCCCCCCCCCCCCCCCCCCCCCCCCCCCCCCCCCCCCCCCCCCCCCCCCCCCCCCCCCCCCCCCCCCCCCCCCCCCCCCCCCCCCCCCCCCCCCCCCCCCCCCCCCCCCCCCCCCCCCCCCCCCCCCCCCCCCCCCCCCCCCCCCCCCCCCCCCCCCCCCCCCCCCCCCCCCCCCCCCCCCCCCCCCCCCCCCCCCCCCCCCCCCCCCCCCCCCCCCCCCCCCCCCCCCCCCCCCCCCCCCCCCCCCCCCCCCCCCCCCCCCCCCCCCCCCCCCCCCCCCCCCCCCCCCCCCCCCCCCCCCCCCCCCCCCCCCCCCCCCCCCCCCCCCCCCCCCCCCCCCCCCCCCCCCCCCCCCCCCCCCCCCCCCCCCCCCCCCCCCCCCCCCCCCCCCCCCCCCCCCCCCCCCCCCCCCCCCCCCCCCCCCCCCCCCCCCCCCCCCCCCCCCCCCCCCCCCCCCCCCCCCCCCCCCCCCCCCCCCCCCCCCCCCCCCCCCCCCCCCCCCCCCCCCCCCCCCCCCCCCCCCCCCCCCCCCCCCCCCCCCCCCCCCCCCCCCCCCCCCCCCCCCCCCCCCCCCCCCCCCCCCCCCCCCCCCCCCCCCCCCCCCCCCCCCCCCCCCCCCCCCCCCCCCCCCCCCCCCCCCCCCCCCCCCCCCCCCCCCCCCCCCCCCCCCCCCCCCCCCCCCCCCCCCCCCCCCCCCCCCCCCCCCCCCCCCCCCCCCCCCCCCCCCCCCCCCCCCCCCCCCCCCCCCCCCCCCCCCCCCCCCCCCCCCCCCCCCCCCCCCCCCCCCCCCCCCCCCCCCCCCCCCCCCCCCCCCCCCCCCCCCCCCCCCCCCCCCCCCCCCCCCCCCCCCCCCCCCCCCCCCCCCCCCCCCCCCCCCCCCCCCCCCCCCCCCCCCCCCCCCCCCCCCCCCCCCCCCCCCCCCCCCCCCCCCCCCCCCCCCCCCCCCCCCCCCCCCCCCCCCCCCCCCCCCCCCCCCCCCCCCCCCCCCCCCCCCCCCCCCCCCCCCCCCCCCCCCCCCCCCCCCCCCCCCCCCCCCCCCCCCCCCCCCCCCCCCCCCCCCCCCCCCCCCCCCCCCCCCCCCCCCCCCCCCCCCCCCCCCCCCCCCCCCCCCCCCCCCCCCCCCCCCCCCCCCCCCCCCCCCCCCCCCCCCCCCCCCCCCCCCCCCCCCCCCCCCCCCCCCCCCCCCCCCCCCCCCCCCCCCCCCCCCCCCCCCCCCCCCCCCCCCCCCCCCCCCCCCCCCCCCCCCCCCCCCCCCCCCCCCCCCCCCCCCCCCCCCCCCCCCCCCCCCCCCCCCCCCCCCCCCCCCCCCCCCCCCCCCCCCCCCCCCCCCCCCCCCCCCCCCCCCCCCCCCCCCCCCCCCCCCCCCCCCCCCCCCCCCCCCCCCCCCCCCCCCCCCCCCCCCCCCCCCCCCCCCCCCCCCCCCCCCCCCCCCCCCCCCCCCCCCCCCCCCCCCCCCCCCCCCCCCCCCCCCCCCCCCCCCCCCCCCCCCCCCCCCCCCCCCCCCCCCCCCCCCCCCCCCCCCCCCCCCCCCCCCCCCCCCCCCCCCCCCCCCCCCCCCCCCCCCCCCCCCCCCCCCCCCCCCCCCCCCCCCCCCCCCCCCCCCCCCCCCCCCCCCCCCCCCCCCCCCCCCCCCCCCCCCCCCCCCCCCCCCCCCCCCCCCCCCCCCCCCCCCCCCCCCCCCCCCCCCCCCCCCCCCCCCCCCCCCCCCCCCCCCCCCCCCCCCCCCCCCCCCCCCCCCCCCCCCCCCCCCCCCCCATCAACCGCGTTGTGATAACGCTTCCGCTGTCGGTCTACGAGGGTACGTGGAAAACACTCTCCCCTCTTGTTGCTATGCATCACCATGATCTTGCGTGTGCGTAGGAAATTTTTTGAAATTACTACGTTCCCCAACACTGTTTTTGACCGATTCTGTTGTTTATGTGTTGTTTGCTTATTTTGATGGTTCTATGGGTAGTATCGAGGGGTATGAACCATGGATAAGTTGGAATACAGTATATATTACACCAATATAAATAAAGAATGAGTTCACAACAGTATCAAAAGTGGTGTTTACCGGAGGAACACTTTGTGTGCTACCAAACGTCACAACGTAACTGGGTGATTATAAAGGTGCTCTACAGGTGTCTCCAAAGGTACTTTTTGGGTTGGCGTATTTCGAGATTAGGATTTGTCACTCCGATTGTCGGAGAGGTATCTCTTGGCCCACTCGGTAATGCACATCACTATAAGCCTTGCAAGCATTGTGACTAATGAGTTAGTTGCGGGATGATGTATTACGGAACGAGTAAAGAGACTTGCCGGTAACGAGATTGAACTAGGTATTGAGATACCGACGATCGAATCTCGGGCAAGTAACATACCGATGACAAAGGAAACAACGTATGTTGTTATGCGGTCTGACCGATAAAGATCTTCGTAGAATATGTGGGAGCCAATATGGGCATCCAGGTCCCACTATTGGTTATTGACCGGAGAGGTGTCTCGGCCATGTCTACATAGTTCTCGAACCCAAAGGGTCCGCACGCTTAAAGTTACGATGACAGTTTTATTATGAGTTTATGTATGTTGATGTAACGAAGGAGTTCGGAGTCCCGGATGAGATCGGGGACATGACGAGGAGTCTCAGAATGGCCGAGACGTAAAGATCGATATATTGGACGACTATATTCGGACTTCGGAAAGGTTCTGAGTGATTCGGGTATTTTTCGGAGTACCGCAGAGTTACGGGAATTCGTATTGGGCCTTAATGGGCCATACGGGAAAGGAGAGAAAGGCCTCAAAAGGTGGCCGCACCCCTCCCCATGGTCTGGTCCGAATTGGACTAGGGAAGGGGGGCGCACCCTTCCTTCTTTCTCCTTTCCCCTTCCCTTCTCCTACTCCCACAAGGAAAGGAGGAGTCCTACTCCCGGTGGGAGTAGGACTCCCCCCTATGGCGCGCCTCTCCCCTTGGCCGGCTGCCTCCCCCTTGCTCCTTTATATACGGGGGCAGGGGGCACCCCAGAGACACAACAATTGATCCTTGAGATCTTTTAGCCGTGTGCGGTGCCCCCTCCACCAAATTACACCTCGATAATATCGTTGGGGAGCTTAGGCGAAGCCCTGCGTCGGTAGAACATCATCATCGTCACCGCGCCGTCGTGCTGACGAAACTCCCCCTCAACACTCGGCTGGATCGGAGTTCGAGGGACGTCATCGAGCTGAACGTGCCCCCCCCCCCCCCCCCCCCCCCCCCCCCCCCCCCCCCCCCCCCCCCCCCCCCCCCCCCCCCCCCCCCCCCCCCCCCCCCCCCTCAACGCTTCCGCAGTCGGTCTGCGTGGGTACATAGACAACACTCTCCCCTCTCGTTGCTATGCATCACATGATCTTGCGTGTGCGTAGGAATTTTTTTGAAATTACTACGAAACCCAACAGGTCGGTCCGGGCCGCTTCATCCCACAATGCCACCGAATCAAGATTGGACTAGTAACGGTAAGCATATTGAACAAAATCAACGCCCACAACTACTTTGTGTTCTACTCGTGCATAGGAACTACGCATAGACCTAGCTCATGATGCCACTGTTGGGGAACGTAGCAATAATTCAAAATTTTCCTACGTGTCACCAAGATCAATCTATGGAGTCATCTAGCAACGAGGGAGGAGTGGATCTACATACCCTTGTAGATCGCGCGCGGAAGCGTTACAGAGAACGGGGTTGATGGAGTCGTACTCGTCGTGATCCAAATCACCTATGATCCTAGCGCCGAACGGACGGCACCTCCGTGTTCAACACACGTACGGAGCAGCGACGTCTCCTCCTTCTTGATCCAGCAAGGGGGAAGGAGAGGTTGATGGAGATCCAGCAGCACGACGGTGTGGTGGTGGAAGTAGCGGGATTCCAACAGGGCTTCACCAAGCGCTGCGGGAGGAGGGAGATGTGTCATGGGAGGGAGAGGGAGGCGCCAGGGCTTAGGTGTGGTTGCCCTCCCTTCCCCCCACTATATATAGGGCCAAGGGAGAGGGGGGAGGCGCAGCCTTGGCCCTTCCTCCAAGGAAGGGTGCGTCCAGGGAGGAGTCCCTCCTCCCCAAGGCACCTCGGAGGTGCCTTCCCCCTTTAGAACTCTTCCTCTCCCTTGATTCTTGGCGCATGGGCCTCTTGGGGCTGGTCCCCTTGACCCATATAGGCCAAGGCGCACCCCCTACAGCCCATGTGGCCCCTCGGGGCAGGTGGCCCCACCCGGTGGACCCCCGGGACCATTCCGGTGGTCCCGGTACAATACCGGTAACCCCGAAACTTGTCCCGATAGCCGAAATAGCACTTCCTATATATAATTCTTTACCTCCGGACCATTCCGGAACTCCTCGTGACGTCTGGGATCTCATCCGAGACTCCGAACAACTTTCGGGTTACCGCATACTAATATCTCTATAACCCTAGCCCCCCCCCCCCCCCCCCCCCCCCCCCCCCCCCCCCCCCCCCCCCCCCCCCCCCCCCCCCCCCCCCCCCCCCCCCCCCCCCCCCCCCCCCCCCCCCCCCCCCCCCCCCCCCCCCCCCCCCCCCCCCCCCCCCCCCCCCCCCCCCCCCCCCCCCCCCCCCCCCCCCCCCCCCCCCCCCCCCCCCCCCCCCCCCCCCCCCCCCCCCCCCCCCCCCCCCCCCCCCCCCCCCCCCCCCCCCCCCCCCCCCCCCCCCCCCCCCCCCCCCCCCCCCCCCCCCCCCCCCCCCCCCCCCCCCCCCCCCCCCCCCCCCCCCCCCCCCCCCCCCCCCCCCCCCCCCCCCCCCCCCCCCCCCCCCCCCCCCCCCCCCCCCCCCCCCCCCCCCCCCCCCCCCCCCCCCCCCCCCCCCCCCCCCCCCCCCCCCCCCCCCCCCCCCCCCCCCCCCCCCCCCCCCCCCCCCCCCCCCCCCCCCCCCCCCCCCCCCCCCCCCCCCCCCCCCCCCCCCCCCTCCTCATTGCTGCACAGAAGAATTACGTCCTAGAAGCACCGCTAGGTGCCAGACCCGCTGCAGGAGCAACACCAGATGTTATGAACATCTGGCAGAGCAAAGCTGATGACTACTCGATAGTTCAGTGTGCCATGCTTTACGGCTTAGAACCGGGACTTCAACGATGTTTTGAACGTCATGGAGCATATGAGATGTTCCAGGAGTTGAAGTTAATATTTCAAGCAAATGCCCGGATTGAGAGATATGAAGTCTCCAATAAGTTCTACAGCTGCAAAATGGAGGAGAATAGTTCTGTCAGTGAGCATATACTCAGAATGTCTGGGTATAACAATCACTTGATTCAACTGGGAGTTAATCTTCCGGATGCTAGTGTTATTGACAGAATTCTTTAATCACTGCCACCAAGCTACAAGAGCTTCGTGATGAACTATAACATGCAAGGGATGGATAAGACGATTCCCGAGCTCTTCGCAATGCTAAAGGCCGCGGAGATAGAAATCAAGAAAGAGCATCGAGTGTTGATGGTCAACAAGACCACCAGTTTCAAGAAAAAGGGCAAAGGGAAGAAGAAGGGGAACTTCAAGAAGAACGGCAAACAAGTTGCTGTTCAGGAGAAGAAACCCAAGTCTGGACCTAAGCCTGAGACTGAGTGCTTCTACTGCAAACAGACTGGTCACTGGAAGCGGAACTGCCCCAAGTATTTGGCGGATAAGAAGGATGGCAAGGTGAACAAAGGTATATGTGATATACATGTTATTGATGTGTACCTTACTAATTCTCGCAGTAGTGCCTGGGTATTTGATACTGGTTCTGTTGCTAATATTTGCAACTCGAAACAGGGACTACGGATTAAGCGAAGATTGGCAAAGGACGAGGTGACGATGCGCGTGGGAAATGGTTCCAAAGTCGATGTGATCGCGGTCGGCACGCTACCTCTACATCTACCTTCGGGATTAGTTTTAGACCTGAATAATTGTTATTTGGTGCCAGCGTTGAGCATGAACATTATATCTGGATCTTGTTTGATGCGAGACGGTTATTCATTTAAATCAGAGAATAATGGTTGTTCTATTTATATGAGTAATATCTTTTATGGTCATGCACCCTTAAAGAGTGGTCTATTCTTTTTGAATCTCGATAGTGGAGATACACATATTCATAGTATTGAAGCTAAAAGATGCAGAGTTGATAATGATAGTGCAACTTATTTGTGGCACTGCCGTTTGGGTCATATTGGTCTAAAGCGCATGAAGAAGCTCCATTCTGATGGACTTTTGGAATCACTTGATTATGAATCACTTGGTACTTGCGAACCATGCCTCATGGGCAAGATGACTAAAACACCGTTCTCCGGAAGAATGGAGCGAGCAACAGATTTGTTGGAGATCATACATACTGATGTATGTGGTCCGATGAATGTTGAGGCTCGCGGCGGATATCGTTATTTTCTCACCTTCACAGATGATTTGAGCAGATATGGGTATATCTACTTGATGAAACATAAGTCTGAAACATTTGAAAAGTTCAAAGAATTTCAGAGTGAAGTGGAAAATCATCGTAACAAGAAAATAAGGTTTCTACGATCTGATCGTGGAGGAGAATATTTGAGTTACGAGTTTAGTCTTCATTTGAAAAAATGCGGAATAGTTTCGCAACTCACGCCACCCGGAACACCACAGCGTAATGGTGTGTCCGAACGTCGTAATCGTACTTTACTAGATATGGTGCGATCTATGATGTCTCTTACTGATTTACCGCTATCGTTTTGGGGTTATGCTTTAGAGACGGCTGCATTCACGTTAAATAGGGCACCATCTAAATCCGTTGAGACGACTCCTTATGAACTGTGGTTTGGCAAGCAACCAAAGTTGTCGTTTCTTAAAGTTTGGGGCTGCGATGCTTATGTGAAAAAGCTTCAACCTGATAAGCTCAAACCCAAATCGGAGAAATGTGTCTTCATAGGATACCCAAAAGAGACAGTTGGGTACACCTTCTATCACAGATCCGAAGGCAAGACTTTCGTTGCTAAGAATGGATCCTTTCTAGAGAAGGAGTTTCTCTCGAAAGAAGTGAGTGGGAGGAAAGTAGAACTTGATGAGGTAACTATACCTGCTCCCTTATTGGAAAGTAGTTCATCACAGAAACCGGTTCCTGTGACAACTACACCAATTAGTGAGGAAGCTAATGATGATGATCATGAAACTTCAGATCAAGTTACTACCGAACCTCGTAGGTCAACCAGAGTAAGATCCGCACCAGAGTGGTACGGTAATCCTGTTCTGGAGGTCATGTTACTAGACCATGACGAACCTAGGAACTATGAGGAAGCGATGATGAGCCCTGATACGTCTCCAACGTATCTATAATTTATGAAGTATTCATGCTATTATATTATCTGTTTTGGATGTTTATGGGCTTTACTAAACACTTTTATATTATTTTTGGGACTAACCTATTAACCGAAGGCCCAGCCCAAATTGTTGTTTTCTTGCCTATTTCAGTGTTTCGAAGAAAAGGAATATCAAACGGAGTCCAAACGGAATGAAACCTTTGGGAGAGTTATTTTTGGAATGGAAGCAATCCAGGAGACTTGGAGTAGATGTCAGGGAATCTTCGAGGAAGCCACGAGGCAGGGAGGCGCGCCCTACCCCCTAGGCGCGCCCCCCACCCTCGTGGGCCCCTCGTGGCTCCCCTGACCGACTTCTTTCGCCCCCCCCCCCCCCCCCCCCCCCCCCCCCCCCCCCCCCCCCCCCCCCCCCCCCCCCCCCCCCCCCCCCCCCCCCCCCCCCCCCCCCCCCCCCCCCCCCCCCCCCCCCCCCCCCCCCCCCCCCCCCCCCCCCCCCCCCCCCCCCCCCCCCCCCCCCCCCCCCCCCCCCCCCCCCCCCCCCCCCCCCCCCCCCCCCCCCCCCCCCCCCCCCCCCCCCCCCCCCCCCCCCCCCCCCCCCCCCCCCCCCCCCCCCCCCCCCCCCCCCCCCCCCCCCCCCCCCCCCCCCCCCCCCCCCCCCCCCCCCCCCCCCCCCCCCCCCCCCCCCCCCCCCCCCCCCCCCCCCCCCCCCCCCCCCCCCCCCCCCCCCCCCCCCCCCCCCCCCCCCCCCCCCCCCCCCCCCCCCCCCCCCCCCCCCCCCCCCCCCCCCCCCCCCCCCCCCCCCCCCCCCCCCCCCCCCCCCCCCCCCCCCCCCCCCCCCCCCCCCCCCCCCCCCCCCCCCCCCCCCCCCCCCCCCCCCCCCCCCCCCCCCCCCCCCCCCCCCCCCCCCCCCCCCCCCCCCCCCCCCCCCCCCCCCCCCCCCCCCCCCCCCCCCCCCCCCCCCCCCCCCCCCCCCCCCCCCCCCCCCCCCCCCCCCCCCCCCCCCCCCCCCCCCCCCCCCCCCCCCCCCCCCCCCCCCCCCCCCCCCCCCCCCCCCCCCCCCCCCCCCCCCCCCCCCCCCCCCCCCCCCCCCCCCCCCCCCCCCCCCCCCCCCCCCCCCCCCCCCCCCCCCCCCCCCCCCCCCCCCCCCCCCCCCCCCCCCCCCCCCCCCCCCCCCCCCCCCCCCCCCCCCCCCCCCCCCCCCCCCCCCCCCCCCCCCCCCCCCCCCCCCCCCCCCCCCCCCCCCCCCCCCCCCCCCCCCCCCCCCCCCCCCCCCCCCCCCCCCCCCCCCCCCCCCCCCCCCCCCCCCCCCCCCCCCCCCCCCCCCCCCCCCCCCCCCCCCCCCCCCCCCCCCCCCCCCCCCCCCCCCCCCCCCCCCCCCCCCCCCCCCCCCCCCCCCCCCCCCCCCCCCCCCCCCCCCCCCCCCCCCCCCCCCCCCCCCCCCCCCCCCCCCCCCCCCCCCCCCCCCCCCCCCCCCCCCCCCCCCCCCCCCCCCCCCCCCCCCCCCCCCCCCCCCCCCCCCCCCCCCCCCCCCCCCCCCCCCCCCCCCCCCCCCCCCCCCCCCCCCCCCCCCCCCCCCCCCCCCCCCCCCCCCCCCCCCCCCCCCCCCCCCCCCCCCCCCCCCCCCCCCCCCCCCCCCCCCCCCCCCCCCCCCCCCCCCCCCCCCCCCCCCCCCCCCCCCCCCCCCCCCCCCCCCCCCCCCCCCCCCCCCCCCCCCCCCCCCCCCCCCCCCCCCCCCCCCCCCCCCCCCCCCCCCCCCCCCCCCCCCCCCCCCCCCCCCCCCCCCCCCCCCCCCCCCCCCCCCCCCCCCCCCCCCCCCCCCCCCCCCCCCCCCCCCCCCCCCCCCCCCCCCCCCCCCCCCCCCCCCCCCCCCCCCCCCCCCCCCCCCCCCCCCCCCCCCCCCCCCCCCCCCCCCCCCCCCCCCCCCCCCCCCCCCCCCCCCCCCCCCCCCCCCCCCCCCCCCCCCCCCCCCCCCCCCCCCCCCCCCCCCCCCCCCCCCCCCCCCCCCCCCCCCCCCCCCCCCCCCCCCCCCCCCCCCCCCCCCCCCCCCCCCCCCCCCCCCCCCCCCCCCCCCCCCCCCCCCCCCCCCCCCCCCCCCCCCCCCCCCCCCCCCCCCCCCCCCCCCCCCCCCCCCCCCCCCCCCCCCCCCCCCCCCCCCCCCCCCCCCCCCCCCCCCCCCCCCCCCCCCCCCCCCCCCCCCCCCCCCCCCCCCCCCCCCCCCCCCCCCCCCCCCCCCCCCCCCCCCCCCCCCCCCCCCCCCCCCCCCCCCCCCCCCCCCCCCCCCCCCCCCCCCCCCCCCCCCCCCCCCCCCCCCCCCCCCCCCCCCCCCCCCCCCCCCCCCCCCCCCCCCCCCCCCCCCCCCCCCCCCCCCCCCCCCCCCCCCCCCCCCCCCCCCCCCCCCCCCCCCCCCCCCCCCCCCCCCCCCCCCCCCCCCCCCCCCCCCCCCCCCCCCCCCCCCCCCCCCCCCCCCCCCCCCCCCCCCCCCCCCCCCCCCCCCCCCCCCCCCCCCCCCCCCCCCCCCCCCCCCCCCCCCCCCCCCCCCCCCCCCCCCCCCCCCCCCCCCCCCCCCCCCCCCCCCCCCCCCCCCCCCCCCCCCCCCCCCCCCCCCCCCCCCCCCCCCCCCCCCCCCCCCCCCCCCCCCCCCCCCCCCCCCCCCCCCCCCCCCCCCCCCCCCCCCCCCCCCCCCCCCCCCCCCCCCCCCCCCCCCCCCCCCCCCCCCCCCCCCCCCCCCCCCCCCCCCCCCCCCCCCCCCCCCCCCCCCCCCCCCCCCCCCCCCCCCCCCCCCCCCCCCCCCCCCCCCCCCCCCCCCCCCCCCCCCCCCCCCCCCCCCCCCCCCCCCCCCCCCCCCCCCCCCCCCCCCCCCCCCCCCCCCCCCCCCCCCCCCCCCCCCCCCCCCCCCCCCCCCCCCCCCCCCCCCCCCCCCCCCCCCCCCCCCCCCCCCCCCCCCCCCCCCCCCCCCCCCCCCCCCCCCCCCCCCCCCCCCCCCCCCCCCCCCCCCCCCCCCCCCCCCCCCCCCCCCCCCCCCCCCCCCCCCCCCCCCCCCCCCCCCCCCCCCCCCCCCCCCCCCCCCCCCCCCCCCCCCCCCCCCCCCCCCCCCCCCCCCCCCCCCCCCCCCCCCCCCCCCCCCCCCCCCCCCCCCCCCCCCCCCCCCCCCCCCCCCCCCCCCCCCCCCCCCCCCCCCCCCCCCCCCCCCCCCCCCCCCCCCCCCCCCCCCCCCCCCCCCCCCCCCCCCCCCCCCCCCCCCCCCCCCCCCCCCCCCCCCCCCCCCCCCCCCCCCCCCCCCCCCCCCCCCCCCCCCCCCCCCCCCCCCCCCCCCCCCCCCCCCCCCCCCCCCCCCCCCCCCCCCCCCCCCCCCCCCCCCCCCCCCCCCCCCCCCCCCCCCCCCCCCCCCCCCCCCCCCCCCCCCCCCCCCCCCCCCCCCCCCCCCCCCCCCCCCCCCCCCCCCCCCCCCCCCCCCCCCCCCCCCCCCCCCCCCCCCCCCCCCCCCCCCCCCCCCCCCCCCCCCCCCCCCCCCCCCCCCCCCCCCCCCCCCCCCCCCCCCCCCCCCCCCCCCCCCCCCCCCCCCCCCCCCCCCCCCCCCCCCCCCCCCCCCCCCCCCCCCCCCCCCCCCCCCCCCCCCCCCCCCCCCCCCCCCCCCCCCCCCCCCCCCCCCCCCCCCCCCCCCCCCCCCCCCCCCCCCCCCCCCCCCCCCCCCCCCCCCCCCCCCCCCCCCCCCCCCCCCCCCCCCCCCCCCCCCCCCCCCCCCCCCCCCCCCCCCCCCCCCCCCCCCCCCCCCCCCCCCCCCCCCCCCCCCCCCCCCCCCCCCCCCCCCCCCCCCCCCCCCCCCCCCCCCCCCCCCCCCCCCCCCCCCCCCCCCCCCCCCCCCCCCCCCCCCCCCCCCCCCCCCCCCCCCCCCCCCCCCCCCCCCCCCCCCCCCCCCCCCCCCCCCCCCCCCCCCCCCCCCCCCCCCCCCCCCCCCCCCCCCCCCCCCCCCCCCCCCCCCCCCCCCCCCCCCCCCCCCCCCCCCCCCCCCCCCCCCCCCCCCCCCCCCCCCCCCCCCCCCCCCCCCCCCCCCCCCCCCCCCCCCCCCCCCCCCCCCCCCCCCCCCCCCCCCCCCCCCCCCCCCCCCCCCCCCCCCCCCCCCCCCCCCCCCCCCCCCCCCCCCCCCCCCCCCCCCCCCCCCCCCCCCCCCCCCCCCCCCCCCCCCCCCCCCCCCCCCCCCCCCCCCCCCCCCCCCCCCCCCCCCCCCCCCCCCCCCCCCCCCCCCCCCCCCCCCCCCCCCCCCCCCCCCCCCCCCCCCCCCCCCCCCCCCCCCCCCCCCCCCCCCCCCCCCCCCCCCCCCCCCCCCCCCCCCCCCCCCCCCCCCCCCCCCCCCCCCCCCCCCCCCCCCCCCCCCCCCCCCCCCCCCCCCCCCCCCCCCCCCCCCCCCCCCCCCCCCCCCTTCTAACACCCATGGAGTCTTGGTGCTGATCATGTTTTGCTCGTGAGAGAGGCCTAGTCAACGGGTCTGCAACATTCAGATCCGTATGTATTTTGCAATTTTCTATGTCTCCCACCTGGACTTGATCACGGATGGAATTGAAGCGTCTGTTGATGTGCTTGGTCCTCTTGTGAAATCTGGATTCCTTTGCCAAGGCAATTGCACCAGTATTGTCACAAAATATTTTCATTGGACCCGATGCACTAGGTATGACACCTAGATCGGATATGAACTCCTTCATCCAGACTCCTTCATTTGCTACTTCCGAAGCAGCTATGTACTCCGCTTCACACGTAGATCCCACCACAACGCTTTGTTTAGAACTGCACCAACTGACAGCTCCACCGTTCAATATAAACACGTATCCGGTTTGCGATTTAGAATCGTTCGGATCAGTGTCAAAGCTTGCATCGACGTAACCATTTACGACGAGCTCTTTGTCACCTCCATAAAAGAGAAACATATCCTTAGTCCTTTTCAGGTATTTCAATATGTTCTTGACCGCTGTCGAGTGATCCACTCCAGGATTACTTTTTTACCTCCCTGCTAAACTAATAGCAAGGCACACATCAGGTCTGGTACACAGCATTGCATACATGATAGAGCCTATGGCTGAAGCATAGGGAACACTTTTCATTTTCTCTCTATCTTCTGCAGTGGTCGGGCATTGAGTCTGACTCAACTTCATACCTTGTAACACAGGCAAGAACCCTTTCTTTGCTTGATCCATTTTGAACCTTTTCAAAACTTTATCAAGGTATGTGCTTTGTGAAAGTCCAATTAAGCGTCTTGATCTATCTCTATAGATCTTGATGCCCAATATATAAGCAGCTTCACTGAGGTCTTTCATTGAAAAACTCTTATTTAAGTATCCTTTTATGCTATCCAGAAATTCTATATCATTTCCAATTAACAGTATGTCATCCACATATAGTATTAGAAATGCTACATAGCTCCCACTCACTTTCTTGTAAATACAGGCTTCTCCAAAAGTCTGTATAAAACCATATGCTTTGATCACACTATCAAAACGTTTATTCCAACTCCGAGAGGCTTGCACCAGTCCATAAATGGATCGCTAGAGCTTGCATACTTTGTTAGTACCTTTTGGATCGACAAAACCTTCTGGTTGCAGCATATACAACTCTTCTTCTAGAAATCCATTCAGGAATGCAGTTTTGACATCCATTTGCCAAATTTCATAATCATAAAATGCGGCAATTGCTAACATGATTTGGACAGACTTAAGCATCGCTACGGGTGAGAAAGTCTCATCGTAGTCAACCCCTTGAACTTGTCGAAAACCTTTCGCAACAAGTCGAGCTTTGTAGACAGTAACATTTCCGTCAGCGTCAGTCTTCTTCTTGAAGATCCATTTATTCTCTATGGCTTGCCGATCATTGGGCAAGTCAACCAAAGTCCACACTTTGTTCTCATACATGGATCCCATCTCAGATTTCATGGCCTCAAGCCATTTTGCAGAATCTGGGCTCACCATCACTTCTTCATAGTTTGTAGGTTCGCCATGGTCAAGTAACATGACCTCCAAAATAGGATTATCGTATCACTCTGGTGCGGATCTTACTCTGGTTGACCTATGAGGTTCGGTAGTAGCTTGATCTGAAGTTTCTTGATCAATATCATTAGCCTCCTCACTAATTGGTGTAGGTGTCACAGAAACCGGTTTCTATGATGAACTGCTTTCCAATAAGGGAGCAGGTACAGTTACCTCATCAAGTTCTACTTTCCTCCCCCCCCCCCCCCCCCCCCCCCCCCCCCCCCCCCCCCCCCCCCCCCCCCCCCCCCCCCCCCCCCCCCCCCCCCCCCCCCCCCCCCCCCCCCCCCCCCCCCCCCCCCCCCCCCCCCCCCCCCCCCCCCCCCCCCCCCCCCCCCCCCCCCCCCCCCCCCCCCCCCCCCCCCCCCCCCCCCCCCCCCCCCCCCCCCCCCCCCCCCCCCCCCCCCCCCCCCCCCCCCCCCCCCCCCCCCCCCCCCCCCCCCCCCCCCCCCCCCCCCCCCCCCCCCCCCCCCCCCCCCCCCCCCCCCCCCCCCCCCCCCCCCCCCCCCCCCCCCCCCCCCCCCCCCCCCCCCCCCCCCCCCCCCCCCCCCCCCCCCCCCCCCCCCCCCCCCCCCCCCCCCCCCCCCCCCCCCCCCCCCCCCCCCCCCCCCCCCCCCCCCCCCCCCCCCCCCCCCCCCCCCCCCCCCCCCCCCCCCCCCCCCCCCCCCCCCCCCCCCCCCCCCCCCCCCCCCCCCCCCCCCCCCCCCCCCCCCCCCCCCCCCCCCCCCCCCCCCCCCCCCCCCCCCCCCCCCCCCCCCCCCCCCCCCCCCCCCCCCCCCCCCCCCCCCCCCCCCCCCCCCCCCCCCCCCCCCCCCCCCCCCCCCCCCCCCCCCCCCCCCCCCCCCCCCCCCCCCCCCCCCCCCCCCCCCCCCCCCCCCCCCCCCCCCCCCCCCCCCCCCCCCCCCCCCCCCCCCCCCCCCCCCCCCCCCCCCCCCCCCCCCCCCCCCCCCCCCCCCCCCCCCCCCCCCCCCCCCCCCCCCCCCCCCCCCCCCCCCCCCCCCCCCCCCCCCCCCCCCCCCCCCCCCCCCCCCCCCCCCCCCCCCCCCCCCCCCCCCCCCCCCCCCCCCCCCCCCCCCCCCCCCCCCCCCCCCCCCCCCCCCCCCCCCCCCCCCCCCCCCCCCCCCCCCCCCCCCCCCCCCCCCCCCCCCCCCCCCCCCCCCCCCCCCCCCCCCCCCCCCCCCCCCCCCCCCCCCCCCCCCCCCCCCCCCCCCCCCCCCCCCCCCCCCCCCCCCCCCCCCCCCCCCCCCCCCCCCCCCCCCCCCCCCCCCCCCCCCCCCCCCCCCCCCCCCCCCCCCCCCCCCCCCCCCCCCCCCCCCCCCCCCCCCCCCCCCCCCCCCCCCCCCCCCCCCCCCCCCCCCCCCCCCCCCCCCCCCCCCCCCCCCCCCCCCCCCCCCCCCCCCCCCCCCCCCCCCCCCCCCCCCCCCCCCCCCCCCCCCCCCCCCCCCCCCCCCCCCCCCCCCCCCCCCCCCCCCCCCCCCCCCCCCCCCCCCCCCCCCCCCCCCCCCCCCCCCCCCCCCCCCCCCCCCCCCCCCCCCCCCCCCCCCCCCCCCCCCCCCCCCCCCCCCCCCCCCCCCCCCCCCCCCCCCCCCCCCCCCCCCCCCCCCCCCCCCCCCCCCCCCCCCCCCCCCCCCCCCCCCCCCCCCCCCCCCCCCCCCCCCCCCCCCCCCCCCCCCCCCCCCCCCCCCCCCCCCCCCCCCCCCCCCCCCCCCCCCCCCCCCCCCCCCCCCCCCCCCCCCCCCCCCCCCCCCCCCCCCCCCCCCCCCCCCCCCCCCCCCCCCCCCCCCCCCCCCCCCCCCCCCCCCCCCCCCCCCCCCCCCCCCCCCCCCCCCCCCCCCCCCCCCCCCCCCCCCCCCCCCCCCCCCCCCCCCCCCCCCCCCCCCCCCCCCCCCCCCCCCCCCCCCCCCCCCCCCCCCCCCCCCCCCCCCCCCCCCCCCCCCCCCCCCCCCCCCCCCCCCCCCCCCCCCCCCCCCCCCCCCCCCCCCCCCCCCCCCCCCCCCCCCCCCCCCCCCCCCCCCCCCCCCCCCCCCCCCCCCCCCCCCCCCCCCCCAAGTTTATGATCTATACTTTAACATGTGAATAGTTTGTTACTTGATCATGAAATGTTCTATGAGTTGAGCTACTATTATGACATATAATGATGCTAGAAAAGGTGATTGAAATTATCATTGATCAAACTTGTGCACCTGCTAGCATTCACACTTCATAAATTCTTTCTTTTATCATTTACCTACTCGAGGACGAGCAGGAATTAAGCTTGGGGATACTGATACGTCTCCAATGTATCTATAATTTATGAAGTATTCATGCTATTATATTATCCATCTTGGATGTTTAATGGGCTTTACTATGCACTTTTATATTATTTTTGGGACTAACCTATTAACCCAGAGCCCAGTGCCAGTTTTTGTTTTTTCCCTTGTTTCAGTGTTTCGCAGAAAAGGAATATCAAACGGAGTCCAAACGGAATGAAACCTTTGGGAGAGTTATTTTTGGAACGGAAGCAATCCAGAAGACTTGGGGTGTACGTAAGGGAAGCAACGAGGAAGGCACGAGGCAGGGGGCCGCGCCCACCCACCCTGGGCGCGCCCTCCACCCTCGTGGGCCCCTCGTGGCTCCCCTGACGTATTTCTTCCTCCTATATATACCAATATACCCTAAAACCATCGGGGAACAGAAGAGATCGGGAGTTCCGCCGCCGCAAGCCTCTGCCCCCCCCCCCCCCCCCCCCCCCCCCCCCCCCCCCCCCCCCCCCCCCCCCCCCCCCCCCCCCCCCCCCCCCCCCCCCCCCCCCCCCCCCCCCCCCCCCCCCCCCCCCCCCCCCCCCCCCCCCCCCCCCCCCCCCCCCCCCCCCCCCCCCCCCCCCCCCCCCCCCCCCCCCCCCCCCCCCCCCCCCCCCCCCCCCCCCCCCCCCCCCCCCCCCCCCCCCCCCCCCCCCCCCCCCCCCCCCCCCCCCCCCCCCCCCCCCCCCCCCCCCCCCCCCCCCCCCCCCCCCCCCCCCCCCCCCCCCCCCCCCCCCCCCCCCCCCCCCCCCCCCCCCCCCCCCCCCCCCCCCCCCCCCCCCCCCCCCCCCCCCCCCCCCCCCCCCCCCCCCCCCCCCCCCCCCCCCCCCCCCCCCCCCCCCCCCCCCCCCCCCCCCCCCCCCCCCCCCCCCCCCCCCCCCCCCCCCCCCCCCCCCCCCCCCCCCCCCCCCCCCCCCCCCCCCCCCCCCCCCCCCCCCCCCCCCCCCCCCCCCCCCCCCCCCCCCCCCCCCCCCCCCCCCCCCCCCCCCCCCCCCCCCCCCCCCCCCCCCCCCCCCCCCCCCCCCCCCCCCCCCCCCCCCCCCCCCCCCCCCCCCCCCCCCCCCCCCCCCCCCCCCCCCCCCCCCCCCCCCCCCCCCCCCCCCCCCCCCCCCCCCCCCCCCCCCCCCCCCCCCCCCCCCCCCCCCCCCCCCCCCCCCCCCCCCCCCCCCCCCCCCCCCCCCCCCCCCCCCCCCCCCCCCCCCCCCCCCCCCCCCCCCCCCCCCCCCCCCCCCCCCCCCCCCCCCCCCCCCCCCCCCCCCCCCCCCCCCCCCCCCCCCCCCCCCCCCCCCCCCCCCCCCCCCCCCCCCCCCCCCCCCCCCCCCCCCCCCCCCCCCCCCCCCCCCCCCCCCCCCCCCCCCCCCCCCCCCCCCCCCCCCCCCCCCCCCCCCCCCCCCCCCCCCCCCCCCCCCCCCCCCCCCCCCCCCCCCCCCCCCCCCCCCCCCCCCCCCCCCCCCCCCCCCCCCCCCCCCCCCCCCCCCCCCCCCCCCCCCCCCCCCCCCCCCCCCCCCCCCCCCCCCCCCCCCCCCCCCCCCCCCCCCCCCCCCCCCCCCCCCCCCCCCCCCCCCCCCCCCCCCCCCCCCCCCCCCCCCCCCCCCCCCCCCCCCCCCCCCCCCCCCCCCCCCCCCCCCCCCCCCCCCCCCCCCCCCCCCCCCCCCCCCCCCCCCCCCCCCCCCCCCCCCCCCCCCCCCCCCCCCCCCCCCCCCCCCCCCCCCCCCCCCCCCCCCCCCCCCCCCCCCCCCCCCCCCCCCCCCCCCCCCCCCCCCCCCCCCCCCCCCCCCCCCCCCCCCCCCCCCCCCCCCCCCCCCCCCCCCCCCCCCCCCCCCCCCCCCCCCCCCCCCCCCCCCCCCCCCCCCCCCCCCCCCCCCCCCCCCCCCCCCCCCCCCCCCCCCCCCCCCCCCCCCCCCCCCCCCCCCCCCCCCCCCCCCCCCCCCCCCCCCCCCCCCCCCCCCCCCCCCCCCCCCCCCCCCCCCCCCCCCCCCCCCCCCCCCCCCCCCCCCCCCCCCCCCCCCCCCCCCCCCCCCCCCCCCCCCCCCCCCCCCCCCCCCCCCCCCCCCCCCCCCCCCCCCCCCCCCCCCCCCCCCCCCCCCCCCCCCCCCCCCCCCCCCCCCCCCCCCCCCCCCCCCCCCCCCCCCCCCCCCCCCCCCCCCCCCCCCCCCCCCCCCCCCCCCCCCCCCCCCCCCCCCCCCCCCCCCCCCCCCCCCCCCCCCCCCCCCCCCCCCCCCCCCCCCCCCCCCCCCCCCCCCCCCCCCCCCCCCCCCCCCCCCCCCCCCCCCCCCCCCCCCCCCCCCCCCCCCCCCCCCCCCCCCCCCCCCCCCCCCCCCCCCCCCCCCCCCCCCCCCCCCCCCCCCCCCCCCCCCCCCCCCCCCCCCCCCCCCCCCCCCCCCCCCCCCCCCCCCCCCCCCCCCCCCCCCCCCCCCCCCCCCCCCCCCCCCCCCCCCCCCCCCCCCCCCCCCCCCCCCCCCCCCCCCCCCCCCCCCCCCCCCCCCCCCCCCCCCCCCCCCCCCCCCCCCCCCCCCCCCCCCCCCCCCCCCCCCCCCCCCCCCCCCCCCCCCCCCCCCCCCCCCCCCCCCCCCCCCCCCCCCCCCCCCCCCCCCCCCCCCCCCCCCCCCCCCCCCCCCCCCCCCCCCCCCCCCCCCCCCCCCCCCCCCCCCCCCCCCCCCCCCCCCCCCCCCCCCCCCCCCCCCCCCCCCCCCCCCCCCCCCCCCCCCCCCCCCCCCCCCCCCCCCCCCCCCCCCCCCCCCCCCCCCCCCCCCCCCCCCCCCCCCCCCCCCCCCCCCCCCCCCCCCCCCCCCCCCCCCCCCCCCCCCCCCCCCCCCCCCCCCCCCCCCCCCCCCCCCCCCCCCCCCCCCCCCCCCCCCCCCCCCCCCCCCCCCCCCCCCCCCCCCCCCCCCCCCCCCCCCCCCCCCCCCCCCCCCCCCCCCCCCCCCCCCCCCCCCCCCCCCCCCCCCCCCCCCCCCCCCCCCCCCCCCCCCCCCCCCCCCCCCCCCCCCCCCCCCCCCCCCCCCCCCCCCCCCCCCCCCCCCCCCCCCCCCCCCCCCCCCCCCCCCCCCCCCCCCCCCCCCCCCCCCCCCCCCCCCCCCCCCCCCCCCCCCCCCCCCCCCCCCCCCCCCCCCCCCCCCCCCCCCCCCCCCCCCCCCCCCCCCCCCCCCCCCCCCCCCCCCCCCCCCCCCCCCCCCCCCCCCCCCCCCCCCCCCCCCCCCCCCCCCCCCCCCCCCCCCCCCCCCCCCCCCCCCCCCCCCCCCCCCCCCCCCCCCCCCCCCCCCCCCCCCCCCCCCCCCCCCCCCCCCCCCCCCCCCCCCCCCCCCCCCCCCCCCCCCCCCCCCCCCCCCCCCCCCCCCCCCCCCCCCCCCCCCCCCCCCCCCCCCCCCCCCCCCCCCCCCCCCCCCCCCCCCCCCCCCCCCCCCCCCCCCCCCCCCCCCCCCCCCCCCCCCTTGATGTATGTTTTGGTGATCAACTTGCGGGTTCCGCCCATGAACCTATGCAGAGGGGTTGGCACACGTTTTCGTCTTGACTCTCCGGTAGAAACTTTGGGGCACTCTTTGAAGTACTTTGTGTTGGTTTGAATAGATGAATCTGAGATTGTGTGATGCATATCGTATAATCATACCCACGGATACTTGAGGCGACATTGGAGTATCTAGGTGACATTAGGGTTTTGGTTGATATGTGTCTTAAGGTGTTATTCTAGTACGAACTCTTGAATAGATTGATCCGAACGAATAACTTTGAGGTGGTTTCGTACCCTGCCATAATCTCTTTGTTTGTTCTCCGCTATTAGTGACTTTGGAGTGACTCTTTGTTGCATGTTGAGGGATAGTTATATGATCCAATTATGTTATTATTGTTGAGAGAACTTGCACTAGTGAAAGTATGAACCCTAGGCCTTGTTTCCTATCATTGCAATACCGTTTACGCTCACTTTTATCATTAGTTACCTTGCTATTTTTATATTTTCAGATTACAAAAACCTATATCTACCATCCATATTGCACTTGTATCACCATCTCTTCACCGAACTAGTGCACCTATACAATTTACCATTGTGTTGGGTGTGTTGGGGACACAAGAGACTCTTTGTTATTTGGTTGCAGGGCTGCTTGAGAGAGACCATCTTCATCCTATGCCTCCCACGGATTGATAAACCTTAGGTCATCCACTTGAGGGAAATTTGCTGCTGTCCTATAAACGTCTGCACTTGGAGGCCCAACAACGTCTACAAGAAGAAGGTTGTGTAGTAGACATCAAACCCCGGAACCTTCTAATCCAAATGCTGAAGTCACTCCTGACGATCAACCACCGCAAGACCATGCAGTCTTTGCTGAGCCTATGGGAGTTGACCCGATGAGCAATGCGGATCAACCGCCAAGCCCAACTAAAGCTGCTGATGACAAGACTGACGGAGTTTTGGTTACTGGTTTTAGTTATACAGCCCCAGGTAACCCCACTGCTCTGTCAAAACACAGTGCCAAAGAAGAAATTTCTGCTGTTGATAAAGGCAAGTGGAAGGTAGACTTGGAAAGCTATGCCCACCTCAGCGCCCAAGATATTCATTCTGGGTTTTTAAACCGTCTGTATACCAACCGTGACTATGAAGCCAGTTTAGTAAATCTGATGAAGGAGCGGTATGAGGTAAATGCTGTTGACTTTGTATGAATATACTTCCCTTAGCCGCCAAGTTTATTGGACATAAGAGAATAGAATGTGCTGTAAACTTCCAATAACCATATAGATTAACTCCAGTAACCCCCAAGGGCTGGTTTATATTTTCAATATGAACCAGGACTTTTGAGAACAATAACACTTCAAATTTTCCTGTGCAGCCCCCAAGGGCCGGTTTATACCTTCAATATGAACCAGGACTTTTAGAATAATAAGACTTCAAATTTGCCTGTGTAGCCCCCAAGGGTCGACTTAACAAATATGTTAAGTTGAGACTAATGATGTTGTAAGACCCAAAATCTTCTCTTAGAACCTTCTTAAACCAGTTTATCACCTAGTTAATGGTTGGAAAAATAACATTCCATAGTCTTTGAGCAAACATGCATTAGCCCCCAAGTGCCCATAATAATACTTGTATTGGGCTTGGGACTTGTAAAAAGGTTTATAAGAAGCAATAAACATTAGCCCCCAAGTGTCAAGCATATCACTTGTTATCTGCTTGGGACTTCAAATAAGCATTATCATCTCATAAATTGCTTGTCTTTCACAGGCTGAGCTTACCAAGAAGGAATCCCAAATTGCCGACCTTCAAGAAAACATCAAATCTCAACAATCAGAGACCTCCAAGGCCAAGGATGAACTGACCAGTGCCTTGGCGGCAATGGAAAAACTGAAAGAAAGTTTCAAGAATGATCAGGCAGGTTGGGATACAGAAAGGTCAACTCTACTGAAGAGGGCTGAGGATGCTGAAACAACCCTTAAACCAGTAGCGGCAGAGCTTACTGGCTTAAAACAGCAGATAAATGCTATGACTGCCGTCATTTTTGGTAAATAGCCGCTTCATAAGCTTTAAAATATGTGTTTATCTAGTGAACTGCCGTTTGGCAGATGTCTTTGATGATGCAGGAACCCGCGTTGCTCATCTTGACTCAGATATGCGGAAAAAACTGAAAGCTGCCTATACACTCATAGAGCAGTTATATACCGGCGTACAACAGGTCATCTGCACAGCGTCCCATAACAAACCGCCCCCAACCTTGATCAAGGAGACATTGGAAAGGCTGTCGATGATGCCTGCACGGTTTGAAGAACTAAAGAAATCTGCTGCAAGAGCGGGTGCTCTTACCGCACTAACTCGGGCCAAAGCATGGATATCTGATCTTGATCCGGCCGATTTGGCAAACGGCTGCCCAAGCATAAAGGAAGACGGGTCAGACTTCAATACTAATGATCTCACTGCCATTATGAAGGAAATGCGTCCACTGGCTAGTAAATTGGCTGAAGAGACCGATCTTTCATATTATCAGTCAGTTTATGATGCCAACAATAAGATAATTAAAGCGCCAATTTATGATGCTCCAAATCTTACTCCTCCAATCCGTAAGCACACTTATGCCCCTGATGTTGACCCCTCCACACTTATAAGTGATGAAGCTGTATTCAAAGCCTTAACTGGGATTGATTGGACAACCATTGACTTCCAGCCACTGGGTAGAGAGGAGGAAGATGAACCGGCGCTGGATGATCCCCAACATTCAAGTCAACCAGGCCAAGATTCATAAACCGGAGACTGGCGTAGTATCTGCTTTCTGCAAGACTTTAAAACAATTATTCTTTTGGGCACCAGGCACTTTTGTAATAGGCTAGCTTAAACTCTTGATGGGCTATGCCATCATGCATATTTTGCTTTACATGATACTGTTGATCCGCCGATTTAAGATTTGTCCCTGTGCTTGTAATATTGGCAATTTAAATTTGTTCCTATAAACAAACAGATCACAAGTGTCCTGACGGTTTACCATAGGACGGGTCATAATATCCAATATATAATCACTGGAAACTGAAATAGTTTATAACCAGGGCTGGTTCAATGACAACCATATATAATCATAACAAGATGTATCATACCTGTGATATTTGATCATACTGCCGGCTTATCAAGCCGGTGCAGTAAGGGATTGTCATATATTGCCGGCTTATGAACAAAGCCGGGCCGGGTCAATAAACACCGGATATTATCTTATCATATACTGACGACTTATAGTCGAAAGCCAAGCCGGGTTAATAAACACCGGTAAATTGTAATCATAAAGTGTTATAAACCTTATTGGATTTTAACGTGTCACCAAGGACAAACCTCCAAAAAATCATGCAAATAAGAATCAAAAGGAAACAAAGCTTTTCATAGGCTACCAGGCCTAAAAATCAAGTGCTTTCAAGGGTTGCACAGCCACTGGGTTAAACCTTCATACAAACCTTATAAGCTGGACCTCACATAACCAATCATCGTTTTAACTTTGACAAGTTCAGGGTCTGTATAAGATTGACTTGTCAAAAGTACGACGGGTCATTCCAGGATTACCTGGGCGGAGTGACAGACTTAAAAAGGCAGGATAACCCGGGTTTTTAGGTGAATAAACCTGGCTTCCAAGCCTGGCTTTTAAGCCTATTACAAGGGTTACAAAAACTCTTGTTCTTTGAACAAAGAGCCCCCAAGCAATATGAGTTGTGCTCAATGGGCACCTATGTTTGAGTTGTGCTTTGCAACAAACTCTCTTTGGTCCCTTTTAACCTGGGTAGCAAGCCCCCAAGTAATTTTTTTTCATGGCATATAAGCCGGATCAAAGGGTAATCATAACTTCGCTCTATAAGGCAGAAGCCCCCAAGTGACCAAAAACTTGTTATTTAAAGAGAAAATGACAGAGGCCCTGCTTTATCAGGGATGCCGACTTTATTATATTGATCATAATATATACATTGTCAAAATATGTACATCAGAAGAGCCAGTGGCTCAAGTATAGTAAGGCCGAAGATGAGCAATATTCCACGGCCGGTGGGTCTCCTCCTCCGACTTACGGGAGTCCTTGTGCTCTCGAACGTCGATAAGATAGTAGGATCCATTGTTGATATTCTTACTGACCACAAAAGGTCCTTCCCAAGGTGGGGATAACTTGTGCATGTCAGTTTGATCCTGGATGAGTCGGAGCACCAAATCACCTTCTTGAATAGTTCTGGTTCTAACCCGGCGGCTGTGATAACGGCGTAGATCTTGCTGGTAGATCGCCGAACGAGCCGCCGCGATGTCACGCTCCTCATCTACCAGGTCAAGTGCTTCCTGACGTGCTTTTTCATTGTCGGCTTCAACATAAGCCGCCACACAAGATGAGTCGTGACGGATGTCACTAGGGAGAACCGCCTCTGCTCTGTAAACCATGAAGAAAGGCATGTAACCCGTAGATCTGTTGGGGGTGGTATTAATGCTCCATAACACGGAAGGTAACTCCTCCACCCAACAACCCGGCGTCCTTTGTAGGGGAACCATAAGCCGGGGCTTGATGCCTCTCAGGATCTCTTGATTGTCTCTCTCAGCTTGACCATTAGATTGTGGGTGAGCCACTGACGACCCGTCAAGCCGGATGTGCTCCCGTTGACAAAATTCTTTCATAGCACCCTTGGACAGATTAGTGCCATTATCAGTTATGATACTGTGGGGAAAGCCAAAACGGAAAATCACCTTTTTAATGAACTGAACCGCCGTTGCCGCATCACATTTACTGACCGGCTCTGCCTCAACCCACTTTCTAAATTTGTTAACCACCACCAGGAGATGTGTCTTTTTGTACTTGGAACTTTTGAAAGGTCCAACCATATCAAGCCCCCAGACTGCAAACGGCAAAGTGGAATCATCCTCAATTCTTGAGCCGGCACATGGGCTTGTCATGAAAATTTCTGACATCCATCACACTTACTGACCAGGTCTTCAGCATCAGCATGAGCCATCAGCCAATAAAATCCATGACGAAAAGCTTTAGCCACAAGAGACTTAGAGCCGGCATGATGACCACAATCTCCTTCATGAAGCTCACGCAGAATCTCACGGCCCTCTTCTGGAGAAACACAATGTTGAAAGGCCCCTGTAACACTGCAGTGATGCAGCTCTCCATTGACAATTGTCATCGACTTAGACCGCCGGGTTATTTGCCTGGCTAAGGTTTCATCCTCAGGTAACTCACCCCGGGTCATATAAGCCAAATAAGGGACTATCCAGTCAGGAATAGCATGAATAGCTGCCACCAATTGTGCTTCTGGGTCAGGAATAGCAAGATCTTCCTCTGTAGGCAACTTGACTGAGGGGTTATACAGAATATCCAAGAAAGTATTGGGTGGCACCGGCTTACTCTGAGAGCCTAGCCGGCTTAAAGCATCAGCCGCTTCGTTCTTCCTTCGATCAATATGCTCAACTTGATAACCCTTGAAGTGACCCGCAATAGCATCAACCTCTCGATGATAAGCCGCCATGAGTGGATCCTTAGAATCCCAAGTACCAGAAACTTGTTGAGCTACCAAGTCGGAGTCACCAAAGCACCTCACCCTGCTTAAGTTCATCTCTTTAGCCATCCGAAGACCGTGGAGCAAGGCCTCATACTCAGCTGCATTGTTAGTACAAGGGAACATCAACCGGAGAACATAACAAAATTTATCACCTCGAGGGGAAGCTAGCACAACTCCAGCCCCCGAGCCTTCCAATTGCCTGGACCCATCAAAATGAATAGTCCAATATGTGTTATCTGGCTTTTCTTCAGGCATCTGCAGCTCTGTCCAGTCATTGATGAAATCCACCAGTGCTTGAGACTTGATGGCCGTGCGAGGCACATACTTCAAACCATGAGGTCCAAGCTCGATGACGCACTTGGCTATCCGACCTGTGGCTTCTCTGTTTTGAATAATATCCCCTAAGGGAGCAGAACTAACCACAGTTATTGGATGACCCAAAAAATACTGCTTAAGCTTCCGGCTGGCCATGAACACCCCCATATACAAGTTTCTGCCAGTGCGGATATCTCTTCTTGGACTCAATAAGAACCTCACTGATGTAGTAAACCGGCCTCTGAACCGGATACTCCTTGCCTGCATCCTTCCGTTCTACCACAATAGCCACACTGACAGCCCGGGCATTAGCAGCCACATATAACAACAACGGCTCCTTATCAATAGGAGCAGCAAGAACGGGGGGCTCAGCCAGCTGTTTCTTCAAGCCCTCAAACGCTGCATTAGCGGCATCACTCCAGACAAAATTATCTGTCTTTTTCATCATCTGATAAAGAGGGATGGCCTTCTCTCCCAACCGGCTTATGAACCGGCTTAAGGCTGCAATACGACCTGCCAGACGTTGAACATCATTGATACACGCCGGTTTAGCTAAAGAAGTAGTGGCTTCGATCTTCTCCAGATTAGCTTCAATGCCTCTGTTAGAAACCAGAAAACCCAACAGCTTGCCTGCCGGCACACCAAAAACGCACTTGGCCGGGTTAAGCATCATCTTATAAACCCAAAGGTTATCAAAGGTTTCCTTCAAGTCGTCTATCAAAGTCTCCTTCTTTCTGGATTTCACTACAATATCATCCACATAAGCATGAACATTGCGCCCAATCTGATTATGAAGACAATTCTGCACACAGCGCTGGTAAGTTGCCTGGGCACTCTTGAGCCCAAAAGGCATAGACACATAGCAGAAGGCTACAAAGGGAGTTATAAAAGCTGTCTTCTCCTGGTCCTTAACTGCCATTTTGATCTGATGATACCCAGAATAAGCATCCAAAAAACTCAAACGCTCACAACCCGCTGTAGCATCAATAATCTGATCAATACGAGGGAGAGCAAAAGGATCAGCCGGACAAGCCTTGTTTAAGTCTATGTAGTCCACACACATACGCCAAGTGTCGTTCTTCTTAAGTACCAACACCGGGTTAGCCAACCACTCCGGGTGAAAAACTTCAACAATAAACCCAGCCGCCAAGAGCCGGGCTACCTCCTCACCAATGGCCTTACGCCTCTCTTCATTGAAACGACGAAGAAACTGCTTGACTGGTTTAAACTTGGGATCAATATTAAGGGTGTGCTCAGGAAGTTCCCTCGGTACACCTGGCATGTCGGAAGGTTTCCATGCAAAGATGTCCCGATTCTCACGGATGAACTTGATGAGTGCACTTTCCTATTTCGGATCCAGGTTAGCACTGATACTGAACTGCTTAGATGAATCGTCAGGAGTGAAGTCAACTAGCTTGGTATCATCTTCCGATTTAAACTTCAATGCTAGGTCATGCTCCGTAGTTGGTGTTTTCAAAGATGTCATGTCAGCCGGGTCAACATTATCTTTGTAAAATTTCAACTCCTCTGTTGCACAGACTGACTCAGCATAGGCTGCATCACCTTCCTCGCACTCTAAAGCAATCTTCCGGCTTCCGTGCACCATGATGGTTCCCTTGTAACCCGGCATCTTGAGCTGCAGATAAACATAACAAGGCCTCGCCATGAACTTAGCATAAGTCGGCCGTCCAAACAGAGCATGATAAGGGCTCTTGATTTTCACCACTTCAAAGGTCAATGTCTCTGACCTAGAGTCATGATCATCTCCAAAAGCAACTTCCAGAGCTATCTTACCAACTGGGTATGCCGACTTACCAGGCACCACGCCGTGAAAAATAGTGTTCGACGGCTTCAGATTCTTATCAGTCAACCCCATGCGACGGGAAGTTTCATAATAAAGGATATTGATGCTGCTCCCTCCGTCCATGAGCACCTTAGTGAACTTATATCCTCCCACCTGAGGCGCCACTACCAAAGCCAAATGACCCGGGTTATCAACCCGGGGCGGGTGATCATCCTGACTCCATACAATGGGCTGCTCAGACCAGCGCAAGTAATGGGGAATTGCCGGCTCAACGGCGTTCACCACCCTTTTATGGAGCTTCTGATCCTGCTTACATAAACTTGTGGTGAAGACGTGGTACTGCCCGCTGTTCAACTGCTTCGGGTTACTCTGATACCCAGATTACTGCTGTTGATTCCCCTGACCTGACTGTTGATGGTAACCACCCTGATTGCCTTGATTACCTTGCAACCCAGAGTTAGAACCGCTACCACCGTAACCCGGACCATGAGAGCCGGAGCCTGAGCTACCGCCCGGCCCATGATTATCTCGAAATAGATCAGAATTTTTATACTCCTTCATAATGAAGCAATCCTTCCAGAGGTGACCAGACGGCCTCTCCCGTGTACCATGCCTTGGGCAAGGTTGATTCAGGAGCTGCTCAAGATTAAAACCTGACCCCCCAACCCGTGGGGGCGGCTTACCCTTATGACACTGACCATTATTCTGCGCATTAGTGTTAGCCACAAAGTCCAAACTACTATCAGCCTTGCGCTTACCGTTGCCTCCCTGACTCGCCGGGTTATGCTGCTGCCCTCTGGTGTTACTGCTCTTTTTTCCCTTTCCTGGCTTTTCATCATCAGACTCGGGGTCCTTGGTACCATCTGAGTCAGCATACTTAACCAGAGCCGCCATGAGTGTCCCCATGTCATTGCAGTGGCGTTTGGGCCGCCCTAATTTCTGCTTCAGGGGCGTGAAACGACAATTGTTCTCCAACATTAAGACCGCTGAATCAGCATTGATGCGATCCGATGAGTGCAGGATTGTTGAGACCCGGCGCACCCAATGGGTTGTCGACTCACCTTCTTCTTGGACACAGGAAGCTAAATCCACAATCGACATAGGCTGCTTGCATGTATCTTTAAAATTCTGGATAAACCGGGCTTTTAACTCGGCCCATGACCCAATGGAGTTGGCTGGCAACCCTTTCAACCAAGTACGAGCTGTTCCTTCCAACATCATGGTAAAGTACTTAGCACATGCCCCATCGTCAACATCCAGTAGTTACATCGCCATCTCATAACTCTCAACCCATATTTCAGGGGGTAAGTCAGCTGTGTAGTTGGGCACCTTACGGGGACCCTTGAAATCCTTGGGCAAATGTACGTTACGCAGAGCCGGTACCAAACATGGCACACCCAAAGTCCTAAAAGTCACACCTGTCTCCACCGAGGTTGTTGGACGGACCGGGGAATGCTAACGAGCTGCATACTGAGCCGCTAGCTCAGCCTCCCAACGCGCTCTTCCTTGATCCACTACGTTCTGAGCATTAACCCCACCACCTGTCGGGTTATGTCTACGGGGCGGGTTGCGGTTCCGCCCACTGCTTGACATAGCCGGCTCATCGATATGCCTGCTATAACTCCGACTTGGGTGAGGGGTTGAATGGATCCTCTCACAACTGTAAGAATAAGCTGCCTGCTTGGCCAAAGCCGTGTGAAGTAATTCTCCAGCCCGTCATATATCCATTGCCGCCGGTGACTCACCCTCAACTGGCAGAGCGGCCAGTCGTGTCGCCGCAGCAATCATATTATCCAGAGGGTTAGAATAATGACCCGGCGGCATCGGCACGTGTTGAGGCGGAGTTGTATTCGGACGTGGTGGCTCTATCGTACGCGGCTGAACCGGTGCCCCCGTCCCAGGCGCTTCACCCCGGTTTACCTCTGGCGGGTTACTGGGCCCTGCTCCCAGTGTGTTAAAGAGATTTCTCGCCTCATAAACCGATGGCAAACGGGTGTGATGCCTCCTCCTCATGACTTCGTTTGAAGCGTTCTGGTCCATCATGAGCCGGAAAGACTCTGACTGAATCCACTGCGCCTGAGCATCCAAAGCGGCTCGTTCTGCGGCCATCCTAGTATTCTCTGTGTCCAGCTCCTTCTTGGCCTGTGCTATCTCATCATGCAGTCTCGCAACTTCCGCATTATGCTGATCCTGATCTGCCGGGTTAACCACCGCTGTCAACAATGTTGCTAGTTTATCCAACAGGTCGGTTACGATTTGAGCCGGCAGGCGCACAGGACCTCCTGCCCTGGTAGCCATTGCTGCTACTGATCAGGAGATTATTGCTGCTGCAGTCGAAGAGTTCTGCACTGGTTGTGTACTAGCCATAAAGATCGCAACTCTGTTCGGTGGCTCATAGGGGTCTGGAATACTGTCGCCATCAGAACAGCCCCCAAGCCGGCCATCTTGCAATTGGTACAGCGATTCAGTTTCACCAGATGACTCACCATCCGAGTAAACGACCGTCTCATCGCCAGACACGGATCTATCCTCCAGTTCTGCTCCGTGAATGAATCCCACGAAGGCACGCTTCACGGCGGGCTGAACTCGGGCGGGTCTCGCACGCTGAGCCGTCTCGATGATGTCAGTGCAGATGTCCGGCTCAGGGCCCGATTCGCCGATCTTGCCGATGAAGACGTGGATTCCGCCGAAGGGGACCCGGTACCCGTACTCAATTGAGCTGGCCTCGAGGCCCCAGCCCGCGTCGTCGATGTAGAGCTTGCCGCGATGACTCTTGGTCATCCGGCCCACAGCATATCCCTTGATCCCTTCAAAGTTGCCCTTTAGGAACTCGAAATCATCGTGCGATAGCGCCACGGTGGGCGCCAACTGTCGTGGGATTTTCACGGCAGATGTCCTAGTGCAAGGACTTAGTCATGGAGCCATCACAACGAGATTAGCTTAAAGGGGTTAAAATGGGACAAAGGACACAAGGAGTTTATACTGGTTCGGCCCCTTGCGGTGAAGGTAAAGGCCTAATCGAGTTGAGGTGGTATTACTTATGTCTCGATTACTTGGGAGCGAATACGCTTGACCTAGCTTTCGATCTCTTCTTTCTTGCCCTAAACTGCCACCGGGTCATCCCTTTATATACACAGGTTGACGCCCCGTGGCTCACAACATCCCAGCCGGTTCATAAACGTGTCCGGCTCAGTATCTATTCTTTCATACCTTACAATACAAGTCATACAACTATGGCGGTTTACATTTATGGGCCCTAACCCGCCTTTGGGCTTTGGGCCTTCTTAGTAACTCTCTTTCCTAAGTCGCCATCTTCTATGTCTTCATGGGCTTCCATACTGGTAAATCGCCATGATTATAACCCGGCCCCTCCTGGGCGGGTTAACTCAATAGCTATATCCCCAACAGGCCCCATCCGGGATCATCCTCCATGGCCTCCGGTGATGATGGCCCACTCCGGCAGGGTGCTAGAGAGGGCCTAGATTGGTTTTTCGTGGCTATAGAGGCTTATGGCGGCGAAACTCCCGATCTTGGTTTCGTTCTAGAGTTTCCTCAATTTATAGGAGCTTTTGGCTTCGGGGGCAAGTCAAGAGGGTCCACGAGGCGGTGACAAGACAGGGGGCACGCCCTAGGGGGGCGCCCCCACCCTTGTGGTTGCCTCAAGACTCCTCTCTGGTATCTTTTCACTCCAGTATTTTTTACATTTTCCAAAAATATTCTTCATAAGTTTTCAGCCCATTCTGAGAACTTTTATTTCTGCACAAAAACAACACCACGGTAGTTCTGCTGAAAACAGCGTCAGTCTGTGTTAGTTCTAATCAAATCATACCAAAACCAAATAAAATTGTACTCCCTCCGTCCCAAAATAAGTGACTCAACTTTTTACTAAGTTTAGTACAAAGTTAGTACAAACTTGAGACACTTATTTTGGGACGGAGGGAGTAATAAACATGGCATGGATACTTCATAAATTATAGATAAATCGGAGACGTATCAGCATCCCCAAGCTTAATTCCTGCTTGTCCTCGAGTAGGTAAATGATAAAAGAAATAATTTATGAAGTGCGAATGCTAGAATAGTGTAAAAGTTTGATCAATGATAGTTCCAAACACTTTTTCAAGCATCATTATATATCATAAACAGTAGCTCATCTCATAAAACTTCTCATGATCAAGTAGCAAGCTATTCACAAGTTAAAATATAGACCATAAAGTTTCTTGAAAACTAACAAACCATGTTCTTGGTCATCAAACAATTGCAATTCATCTTATTTTCAAGAAAAGTCTATGTAAGAGCTTTGATTTAGCAAATCCTAGATACTCAACTATCATAAAGTCTTCCATTATTGCTAACACTCAAAGCATATTTTTAGAACAAATAGCATCCATCAAACACAGAGAAAGATAGTGTCTTAATGTTTCACCTCCTAACTTATTTATCATATAGATAATTGTCAACAATAATAATTCATGATCAAATATATTTGAATGGCCATATATGCTTGGATCTTTCCCCACCACATGATGCTTGCCAACTAAAGAATAATTGAGGTTGAAATAGGAAGGGATACTATTGACTCTTGCATAAAAGTAAATACATGAAAGTAAAAGATAGGCCCTTCACAAAGGGAAGCAGAGGTTGCCATGCGCTTTTAAATCTTGGATGTGCAAACTCATAATGCAAAGGAACATCACATTGTATTGCCCTTTGTGATAGAAACCTTTATATGCAGTCTGTCACTTTTATTTCTTTACCACCACAAGTTCGTACAACGCTTATTTTCCCTTACAATAAAAGATCATACATATTTAGGAGCATTTTTATTGCTTTTGCATCGATGACAACATACTTGAAGGATCTTATTCAATCCATAGGTAGATATGGTGGACACTCATGCATGAAACTGGGTTTAAGGGTTTTGGATGCACAAGTAGTATCTCTACTTAGTACAAAATTTTGGCTAGCAAAAGATCCTAAGCAGGCACCACATGTTAGAGGATCCATAACAATATAACTTCTATGCAAATATACCCAAACATGACTCATTATGTTGTCTTCCTTGTCCAACTTCAACTAATTTTCTCAAGTTTGAAAATAATTAATGGCGCTCACAATCATAGAAGATGTGCAAATAGTATATTTATATGTGAAATCTCTCTTCCTTCAATATTCTTTCATGAATTGTTCAAGTGACCAATGTTGAGTTTGCTAACTTTCAATAATTTTACCACCTATACTTCATATAAGTGAAGTCATTACTCCCCATGGGATAAGCATACGAAGCATATATAATTTCAGATCTATGATATTCAATTCATTCAACCATTTACTCATAGGATATAAGTGAAGCACGTGAGCAAATGACAAACTTCTCCAAAAATATATAAGTGAAAATCAATGAGTAGTCAAATAGTTAAATAGCCATGGGAGGACTCTCTATCATTCAAGATTTCAGACCAATGATTTTATTCAAACAGCAAGTAAAATGAAAATACGCTCCAAACAAAACGCATATCATGTGATGAATAAAAATATAGCTCCGAGTAAGGTATACCGATGGTTTTGAAGACGAAAGAGGGGATGCCTTCCGAGGCATCCCCAAGCTTAGGTGCTTGAGTCTTCTTTGAGTATTACCATGGGGTACCTTGGGAATCCCCAAGCTTAGGGTCTTTCCACTCCTTATTCTCCTCATATCGATATCTCACCCAAAACTTGAAAACTTCAATCACACAAAACTTAACGGAAATTCGTGAGACAGGTTAGTATGATAAAGAGTAAATCATTCACCTTGGTACTGTCAAGGACAAGATTCATAATTGTTCTCATACAATGCCTACTATACCTTATAATTTCTACAATTTATATTTAGCAATATAAGCCATAGAAACTAGGAAACAAGCAAACTATGCATTGAAAACAGAATCTGCCAGAAACAGAACAGTCTGTGATGATCTGAACAACAACCATACTTTTGATACTCCCAAAATTCTGAAAAATTAGGACAACCTAGGCAATTTATATATCAATCTTGTGTCAAAATTTCAGATCAAAATCATGCTTCTGTGAATTTTTTTAAAATTCTGGCAATGAGCGCAAAAGTTTCTGTTTTTCAGCAAGATCAAGTTAACTATCACCGTGAACCATCCCAAAGGTCTTACTTGGTACTTTATTGAAACAAAAGCTAGAAATCATGATTACTACAATATCTTAATCATGTGAACACACAAAAACAGTAAGGATAAATATTGGGTTGTCTCCCAACAAGCGCTTTTCTTTAATGCCTTTTTAGCTAGGCATGATACTATAATGATACTCTTCCAAGCCCAATTCTGGAGATAATCTTATTCATACTCGAAAGGATATAAGTGAAGTTCGTGGAGCATTCTACAATTAATATAGATTTACCAACATCAAGCTCAAAATATATAAGTGAAGCACATGAAGCATTCTATAAAGCCGTACTCAAAAGACTTAAGTGAAGCACAAAGAGTATTTTATAAAGCCATACTCAAAAGATTTAAGTGAAGCACAAAGAGCATTCTACAAATCAATGACGGGATATCTCATACTAGAATGGAGCATAAAGGAAAAGAAAAGATAAATAAACACAAAAGACGCATATCATGTGAACAAAACAAAAACCGAGGTATACCGATAATTGTTGAAGAAGAAAGATGGGATGCCAACCGGGGCCTCCCCAAGCTTAGAGGCTTGAGTATCCTTGAAATATTTACTTGGGGTGCCTTGGGCATCCCCAAGCTTGAACTCTTGCCTCTCCTTATTCTTCTCATATCGGTAGCTCCTCGTTCTTCGAACACTTCATCCACACAGAACTTACCAAAAAACTTTGTGAGATACATTAGTATAATAAACCAAATCACTACCTTTAGGTACTGTTGTAAACTCATTCCAATTTCATATTAGCATTATCTCTACTGTATTCCAACTTCGCCATGGTTCATGCCCCCCGATACTACCCATAGATTTATCAAAATAAGTGAACAACACATATAAAACATAACCTGTCAAGAACAGGACAGTCTGTAGCAATTTGGAACTCGCTGTAACTTCAAAAATTCTAAAAAATTAAGAACAATGGCGACAATCTAAAAAATTCTAAAGCCAAACAATCTAAAAAATTAAGAACAATGAACACATAAAAAATTCTAAAAAATTAGGACAATCTAAAAATTTTGCAGAGCATTAATGTGTAAAAATTTCAAGATTTTATCATGCTCCAGAAAAAATATAAATTTAAACACTACAGCCACAGTTTCTGTTTTTCTGCTGCACACACCAAACAAGCAATTTCAACATTCTAAAGCCAAACCTTGGCACATTAATTTTATAATACAATGAATATATACAAGGGGATACTTATTTTTGAGAAACTTCCATGAAAAATTCTACGTTGTTTCCATGAGCATGAACACAAGTGTTCAAGGTCAACCCTCACTTCTCCAATGCATAACCTCCAATCACTTCTCTTTTTGAAAAAGTTTTTAGGCATAAGAGGCAAGTAACTTTTTTGTATTTTCATTCTTTTAAAAAATGTTTGTTTCACCACAACTAAAGAAAACAAAAACAATAGGGGAAACAAAAATCTACTTAGTGAAGAAAGCAAACAAGCACACATGAGATTATCAACCCCACACTATTTCTCCCCGGCAATGGCGCCAGAAAAGAGCTTGATAATCCCCAAGTGCAAGGAATCATCATAGCAATTTCCCAAGGTGGAAGTGATAAGTATGGAGTGTCGAACCCACAAGGAGCTAAAGGTAAGATCAATATTCTCTCAAGTCCTATCTGCCACTGATACGACTCTAGGTACACCGAACATTTGCTTCCAACAAGAAACGAGAAATAAAACTACGCTGTGGGTATGAAGAGGATAGCTTTGCATGATATAGAAGTAGGTGCTATTAATATATTACTATATATTATAAATAGCGACTGTGGAATAATGATGGATGGGTGTGCGGAATTGTCCTAGGCAAATGTTAACAAGATCGGTAATCGTCATTGCAATTTCATATGAGGGAGAGGCATAAGCTAACATACTTTCTCTTCTTGGATCATATGCACTTATGATTGGAACTATAGCAAGCATCCGAAACTACTAAATATCATTAAGGTAAAACCGAACCATAGCATTAAAGTATCAAGTCCCCTTTATTCCATACGCAACAACCCACTTACTCGGGTTTAAGCTTCTATCACTCTAGTAACCCACTATAAGCGAATCACGGAAATGTATAGCAACACCCTACAGCGGGAATCCCTCACGAGTGCGCGGCATGGAAGGCACCATATGTCGGATCACGGGTTCCGCAGACCCTTGAGAGGTTCGAACTCTAGGGTGCGCACGAAGAACACTCTCTCCGCATCTCGCTCGCTAAACGATCCCACGGCCTAGCTCGACGAACCCAAAGAACGAGAGACACAGAGACTTATCCTAGTTCGGGCCACCTTGCGGTGTAATACCCTACTCCAGCTTTGTGGTGGATTGCCTCGAGGGGCTGAGGATGAACTAGTACAGTGGATGAACAACCTCAGGAGGTGAGGTGTTCTTGACCTCGATGAGCTGGTGAGGTGGTCAGGGTAGAATGGCCCCGATTCGAGATGTCTTAGTCCTCTTCCCAAATATTAGGCGGGAAGGGATCCCACAACGGCCAAGTTTGAAGGGGGACAACTAGTACAAGCTATCCTGACAAAAGTACTCTTCGCCTGCAAAAGGCTCTGGTGGTGATGTCACCGTGGGCTCCGCGATGACCTCCGTCTTGCCGTCCTGGCGGTCTTGGTCTTGTTGCACCGATATGGAAACCTTTGCCTGATGCCTCAGGACCCCGCATCTGCGCTTGCCTCCTTAGCACCAAAGAGGAAACTGGTACATTGCGCCTGCTGGCGCCCGCCTGGCCTTGGTCGTCATGGCTCACATCATGTGAACCTCGCGAGGTGCAGCCTGCATTGATATCTCCACTCCTCGGGTGCCAGCCTAGCGAGGCTGCCACCAAGGAGGTCTTGGTGTCGTCTGCCTCGCGAGGCTTGGCCCCTCGCGAGGGTCTTGAGTTGTTGCTGCTGGAGCTGGGCCATACCGGGCCGTCGATGGAGCCAGGCCACGGGCCGCAGGCAGGCATGTCTGGGCACCCCCGGTCCCAGAACGCCAATAGTAGCCCCTGGGCCCAAGGCACGCTCGAACTTGGCTTTGAGGCAAAGCCAAAGGTCAAGTGCGGAGCACCGCGGGCCCCAACCACGTGCCCCCCCCCCCCCCCCCCCCCCCCCCCCCCCCCCCCCCCCCCCCCCCCCCCCCCCCCCCCCCCCCCCCCCCCCCCCCCCCCCCCCCCCCCCCCCCCCCCCCCCCCCCCCCCCCCCCCCCCCCCCCCCCCCCCCCCCCCCCCCCCCCCCCCCCCCCCCCCCCCCCCCCCCCCCCCCCCCCCCCCCCCCCCCCCCCCCCCCCCCCCCCCCCCCCCCCCCCCCCCCCCCCCCCCCCCCCCCCCCCCCCCCCCCCCCCCCCCCCCCCCCCCCCCCCCCCCCCCCCCCCCCCCCCCCCCCCCCCCCCCCCCCCCCCCCCCCCCCCCCCCCCCCCCCCCCCCCCCCCCCCCCCCCCCCCCCCCCCCCCCCCCCCCCCCCCCCCCCCCCCCCCCCCCCCCCCCCCCCCCCCCCCCCCCCCCCCCCCCCCCCCCCCCCCCCCCCCCCCCCCCCCCCCCCCCCCCCCCCCCCCCCCCCCCCCCCCCCCCCCCCCCCCCCCCCCCCCCCCCCCCCCCCCCCCCCCCCCCCCCCCCCCCCCCCCCCCCCCCCCCCCCCCCCCCCCCCCCCCCCCCCCCCCCCCCCCCCCCCCCCCCCCCCCCCCCCCCCCCCCCCCCCCCCCCCCCCCCCCCCCCCCCCCCCCCCCCCCCCCCCCCCCCCCCCCCCCCCCCCCCCCCCCCCCCCCCCCCCCCCCCCCCCCCCCCCCCCCCCCCCCCCCCCCCCCCCCCCCCCCCCCCCCCCCCCCCCCCCCCCCCCCCCCCCCCCCCCCCCCCCCCCCCCCCCCCCCCCCCCCCCCCCCCCCCCCCCCCCCCCCCCCCCCCCCCCCCCCCCCCCCCCCCCCCCCCCCCCCCCCCCCCCCCCCCCCCCCCCCCCCCCCCCCCCCCCCCCCCCCCCCCCCCCCCCCCCCCCCGTGGGCCTGGGTGAGCACAACCCACCAGGGCGCGCCTGGGCTCCCTGGCGCGCACAGGTGGGTTGTGCCCACTTGGTGGGCCCCCTCAAGTAGTTATTTGCTCCAATAATTCTTAAATATTCCATAAAAAATCTCCGTGAAGTTTTAGCTTGTTTGGACTTGTGCAGAATAGGTAGTCTGACATAGCTTTTCCAGGTCCAGATTTCCAGCTGCTGGAATTCTCCCTCTTGGTGTGTACCTTGCAAATTATGAGAGATAAGGCATTAGAATTACTCCAAAAAGCATTATTATGGATAAAAACATCATAAATAATAGTAAGAAACATGATGCAAAATGGACGTATCCCGGATGCTTGCTAGAGTTACAATCATAAGTGCATATGATCCAAGAAGAGAAAGTATGTTAGCTTATGCCTCTCCCTCATATGGAATTGCAATAATGATTACCGATCTTGTTAACAATTGCCTAGGATAATTCCGCACACCGATCCATCATTATTCCACACTTGCTATTTATAATATATAGTAATATATTCTAACTTTATATTAACAGCACCTACTTTTATATTTTAGTTCTCTGATATCAAAGCTATCCTCTTCATACCCACAACATAGTTTTATTTCTCATTTCTAGATGGAAGCAAACGTTCGGTGTACATAGAGTCGTATCAGTGGCAGATAGGACTTGAGAGAATATTGATCTTACCTTTAGCTCCTTGTGGGTTCGACACTCCATACTTATCACCTCCACCTTTGGAAATTTCTACGATGATTCCTTGCACTTGGGGATTATCAAGCTCTTTTCTGGCGCCGTTTCCGGGGAGCAATAGCGTGGGGTTGATATTTTTGTGTATGCTTGTTTGCTTTGTTCACTAAGTAGATTTTGTTTTCCCTTTTGTTTTTGTTTAATTGTGGGTATAACAAACAAAAAATTAAAAATGAAAATACAAAAAAAATTACTTGCCGCTTATGCCTAGAAACTTTTTCAAAAAGAGAAGTGATTGGAAGGTTATGCATTGGAGAAGTGAGGGTCGACCTTGATCACTTGTGTTCATGCTCATGGAAACAATGTAGAATTTTTCATGGAAGTTTCTCAAAAATAATTATCCCCTTCTATATATCCATTGTATTATAAAAATAATGTGCCAAGTTTTGGTATTTGGATGTTTAAATTGCTTGTTTGGTGTGGGCAGCAGAAAAAACAGAAACTTTTGCTGTAGTATTTGAATTTTAATTTTTTACTGGAGCATGATAAAATCTTGAATATTTTACACAGTACTTCCCTGCAAATTGTTTAGATTGTCCTAATTTTTTTAGAATTTTTGAAGTTACAGAAGTATACAAAAGATCCAGATTGCTACAGACTGTCCTGTTTTGTTCTACATATATCAAGTGCATATCAGGATGTTTGGTTCCATCTCCTGCATAAGGATTAGCTAGCAATTGCTCTATCATACCCGAAGGAATTTCATATTCAATATTTTCAGTAGGTGCAGTAGGTTGAGTGTAGCCAATTGTGGTTCCGGACGAGGTGAAGATACCCCGAACAAACCCCTCAAAGGATTGTTTTCCATAGTAACAAGTGACAATAAATTTCAGCACACTATATAAATGTTTCCTTACCAAATTCCACTTACCAAAGGCGCTTCACTCCGCGGCAATGGCGCCAAAAAATAGCCATGATGACCCACAAGTAGGGGAACAATTGTAGCTCTTTTCGATAAGTAAGAGTGTCAAACCCAATGAGGAGCAGAAGGAAATGACAAGTGGTTTTCAGCAAGGTAATGTCTGCAAGTGCCCCCCCCCCCCCCCCCCCCCCCCCCCCCCCCCCCCCCCCCCCCCCCCCCCCCCCCCCCCCCCCCCCCCCCCCCCCCCCCCCCCCCCCCCCCCCCCCCCCCCCCCCCCCCCCCCCCCCCCCCCCCCCCCCCCCCCCCCCCCCCCCCCCCCCCCCCCCCCCCCCCCCCCCCCCCCCCCCCCCCCCCCCCCCCCCCCCCCCCCCCCCCCCCCCCCCCCCCCCCCCCCCCCCCCCCCCCCCCCCCCCCCCCCCCCCCCCCCCCCCCCCCCCCCCCCCCCCCCCCCCCCCCCCCCCCCCCCCCCCCCCCCCCCCCCCCCCCCCCCCCCCCCCCCCCCCCCCCCCCCCCCCCCCCCCCCCCCCCCCCCCCCCCCCCCCCCCCCCCCCCCCCCCCCCCCCCCCCCCCCCCCCCCCCCCCCCCCCCCCCCCCCCCCCCCCCCCCCCCCCCCCCCCCCCCCCCCCCCCCCCCCCCCCCCCCCCCCCCCCCCCCCCCCCCCCCCCCCCCCCCCCCCCCCCCCCCCCCCCCCCCCCCCCCCCCCCCCCCCCCCCCCCCCCCCCCCCCCCCCCCCCCCCCCCCCCCCCCCCCCCCCCCCCCCCCCCCCCCCCCCCCCCCCCCCCCCCCCCCCCCCCCCCCCCCCCCCCCCCCCCCCCCCCCCCCCCCCCCCCCCCCCCCCCCCCCCCCCCCCCCCCCCCCCCCCCCCCCCCCCCCCCCCCCCCCCCCCCCCCCCCCCCCCCCCCCCCCCCCCCCCCCCCCCCCCCCCCCCCCCCCCCCCCCCCCCCCCCCCCCCCCCCCCCCCCCCCCCCCCCCCCCCCCCCCCCCCCCCCCCCCCCCCCCCCCCCCCCCCCCCCCCCCCCCCCCCCCCCCCCCCCCCCCCCCCCCCCCCCCCCCCCCCCCCCCCCCCCCCCCCCCCCCCCCCCCCCCCCCCCCCCCCCCCCCCCCCCCCCCCCCCCCCCCCCCCCCCCCCCCCCCCCCCCCCCCCCCCCCCCCCCCCCCCCCCCCCCCCCCCCCCCCCCCCCCCCCCCCCCCCCCCCCCCCCCCCCCCCCCCCCCCCCCCCCCCCCCCCCCCCCCCCCCCCCCCCCCCCCCCCCCCCCCCCCCCCCCCCCCCCCCCCCCCCCCCCCCCCCCCCCCCCCCCCCCCCCCCCCCCCCCCCCCCCCCCCCCCCCCCCCCCCCCCCCCCCCCCCCCCCCCCCCCCCCCCCCCCCCCCCCCCCCCCCCCCCCCCCCCCCCCCCCCCCCCCCCCCCCCCCCCCCCCCCCCCCCCCCCCCCCCCCCCCCCCCCCCCCCCCCCCCCCCCCCCCCCCCCCCCCCCCCCCCCCCCCCCCCCCCCCCCCCCCCCCCCCCCCCCCCCCCCCCCCCCCCCCCCCCCCCCCCCCCCCCCCCCCCCCCCCCCCCCCCCCCCCCCCCCCCCCCCCCCCCCCCCCCCCCCCCCCCCCCCCCCCCCCCCCCCCCCCCCCCCCCCCCCCCCCCCCCCCCCCCCCCCCCCCCCCCCCCCCCCCCCCCCCCCCCCCCCCCCCCCCCCCCCCCCCCCCCCCCCCCCCCCCCCCCCCCCCCCCCCCCCCCCCCCCCCCCCCCCCCCCCCCCCCCCCCCCCCCCCCCCCCCCCCCCCCCCCCCCCCCCCCCCCCCCCCCCCCCCCCCCCCCCCCCCCCCCCCCCCCCCCCCCCCCCCCCCCCCCCCCCCCCCCCCCCCCCCCCCCCCCCCCCCCCCCCCCCCCCCCCCCCCCCCCCCCCCCCCCCCCCCCCCCCCCCCCCCCCCCCCCCCCCCCCCCCCCCCCCCCCCCCCCCCCCCCCCCCCCCCCCCCCCCCCCCCCCCCCCCCCCCCCCCCCCCCCCCCCCCCCCCCCCCCCCCCCCCCCCCCCCCCCCCCCCCCCCCCCCCCCCCCCCCCCCCCCCCCCCCCCCCCCCCCCCCCCCCCCCCCCCCCCCCCCCCCCCCCCCCCCCCCCCCCCCCCCCCCCCCCCCCCCCCCCCCCCCCCCCCCCCCCCCCCCCCCCCCCCCCCCCCCCCCCCCCCCCCCCCCCCCCCCCCCCCCCCCCCCCCCCCCCCCCCCCCCCCCCCCCCCCCCCCCCCCCCCCCCCCCCCCCCCCCCCCCCCCCCCCCCCCCCCCCCCCCCCCCCCCCCCCCCCCCCCCCCCCCCCCCCCCCCCCCCCCCCCCCCCCCCCCCCCCCCCCCCCCCCCCCCCCCCCCCCCCCCCCCCCCCCCCCCCCCCCCCCCCCCCCCCCCCCCCCCCCCCCCCCCCCCCCCCCCCCCCCCCCCCCCCCCCCCCCCCCCCCCCCCCCCCCCCCCCCCCCCCCCCCCCCCCCCCCCCCCCCCCCCCCCCCCCCCCCCCCCCCCCCCCCCCCCCCCCCCCCCCCCCCCCCCCCCCCCCCCCCCCCCCCCCCCCCCCCCCCCCCCCCCCCCCCCCCCCCCCCCCCCCCCCCCCCCCCCCCCCCCCCCCCCCCCCCCCCCCCCCCCCCCCCCCCCCCCCCCCCCCCCCCCCCCCCCCCCCCCCCCCCCCCCCCCCCCCCCCCCCCCCCCCCCCCCCCCCCCCCCCCCCCCCCCCCCCCCCCCCCCCCCCCCCCCCCCCCCCCCCCCCCCCCCCCCCCCCCCCCCCCCCCCCCCCCCCCCCCCCCCCCCCCCCCCCCCCCCCCCCCCCCCCCCCCCCCCCCCCCCCCCCCCCCCCCCCCCCCCCCCCCCCCCCCCCCCCCCCCCCCCCCCCCCCCCCCCCCCCCCCCCCCCCCCCCCCCCCCCCCCCCCCCCCCCCCCCCCCCCCCCCCCCCCCCCCCCCCCCCCCCCCCCCCCCCCCCCCCCCCCCCCCCCCCCCCCCCCCCCCCCCCCCCCCCCCCCCCCCCCCCCCCCCCCCCCCCCCCCCCCCCCCCCCCCCCCCCCCCCCCCCCCCCCCCCCCCCCCCCCCCCCCCCCCCCCCCCCCCCCCCCCCCCCCCCCCCCCCCCCCCCCCCCCCCCCCCCCCCCCCCCCCCCCCCCCCCCCCCCCCCCCCCCCCCCCCCCCCCCCCCCCCCCCCCCCCCCCCCCCCCCCCCCCCCCCCCCCCCCCCCCCCCCCCCCCCCCCCCCCCCCCCCCCCCCCCCCCCCCCCCCCCCCCCCCCCCCCCCCCCCCCCCCCCCCCCCCCCCCCCCCCCCCCCCCCCCCCCCCCCCCCCCCCCCCCCCCCCCCCCCCCCCCCCCCCCCCCCCCCCCCCCCCCCCCCCCCCCCCCCCCCCCCCCCCCCCCCCCCCCCCCCCCCCCCCCCCCCCCCCCCCCCCCCCCCCCCCCCCCCCCCCCCCCCCCCCCCCCCCCCCCCCCCCCCCCCCCCCCCCCCCCCCCCCCCCCCCCCCCCCCCCCCCCCCCCCCCCCCCCCCCCCCCCCCCCCCCCCCCCCCCCCCCCCCCCCCCCCCCCCCCCCCCCCCCCCCCCCCCCCCCCCCCCCCCCCCCCCCCCCCCCCCCCCCCCCCCCCCCCCCCCCCCCCCCCCCCCCCCCCCCCCCCCCCCCCCCCCCCCCCCCCCCCCCCCCCCCCCCCCCCCCCCCCCCCCCCCCCCCCCCCCCCCCCCCCCCCCCCCCCCCCCCCCCCCCCCCCCCCCCCCCCCCCCCCCCCCCCCCCCCCCCCCCCCCCCCCCCCCCCCCCCCCCCCCCCCCCCCCCCCCCCCCCCCCCCCCCCCCCCCCCCCCCCCCCCCCCCCCCCCCCCCCCCCCCCCCCCCCCCCCCCCCCCCCCCCCCCCCCCCCCCCCCCCCCCCCCCCCCCCCCCCCCCCCCCCCCCCCCCCCCCCCCCCCCCCCCCCCCCCCCCCCCCCCCCCCCCCCCCCCCCCCCCCCCCCCCCCCCCCCCCCCCCCCCCCCCCCCCCCCCCCCCCCCCCCCCCCCCCCCCCCCCCCCCCCCCCCCCCCCCCCCCCCCCCCCCCCCCCCCCCCCCCCCCCCCCCCCCCCCCCCCCCCCCCCCCCCCCCCCCCCCCCCCCCCCCCCCCCCCCCCCCCCCCCCCCCCCCCCCCCCCCCCCCCCCCCCCCCCCCCCCCCCCCCCCCCCCCCCCCCCCCCCCCCCCCCCCCCCCCCCCCCCCCCCCCCCCCCCCCCCCCCCCCCCCCCCCCCCCCCCCCCCCCCCCCCCCCCCCCCCCCCCCCCCCCCCCCCCCCCCCCCCCCCCCCCCCCCCCCCCCCCCCCCCCCCCCCCCCCCCCCCCCCCCCCCCCCCCCCCCCCCCCCCCCCCCCCCCCCCCCCCCCCCCCCCCCCCCCCCCCCCCCCCCCCCCCCCCCCCCCCCCCCCCCCCCCCCCCCCCCCCCCCCCCCCCCCCCCCCCCCCCCCCCCCCCCCCCCCCCCCCCCCCCCCCCCCCCCCCCCCCCCCCCCCCCCCCCCCCCCCCCCCCCCCCCCCCCCCCCCCCCCCCCCCCCCCCCCCCCCCCCCCCCCCCCCCCCCCCCCCCCCCCCCCCCCCCCCCCCCCCCCCCCCCCCCCCCCCCCCCCCCCCCCCCCCCCCCCCCCCCCCCCCCCCCCCCCCCCCCCCCCCCCCCCCCCCCCCCCCCCCCCCCCCCCCCCCCCCCCCCCCCCCCCCCCCCCCCCCCCCCCCCCCCCCCCCCCCCCCCCCCCCCCCCCCCCCCCCCCCCCCCCCCCCCCCCCCCCCCCCCCCCCCCCCCCCCCCCCCCCCCCCCCCCCCCCCCCCCCCCCCCCCCCCCCCCCCCCCCCCCCCCCCCCCCCCCCCCCCCCCCCCCCCCCCCCCCCCCCCCCCCCCCCCCCCCCCCCCCCCCCCCCCCCCCCCCCCCCCCCCCCCCCCCCCCCCCCCCCCCCCCCCCCCCCCCCCCCCCCCCCCCCCCCCCCCCCCCCCCCCCCCCCCCCCCCCCCCCCCCCCCCCCCCCCCCCCCCCCCCCCCCCCCCCCCCCCCCCCCCCCCCCCCCCCCCCCCCCCCCCCCCCCCCCCCCCCCCCCCCCCCCCCCCCCCCCCCCCCCCCCCCCCCCCCCCCCCCCCCCCCCCCCCCCCCCCCCCCCCCCCCCCCCCCCCCCCCCCCCCCCCCCCCCCCCCCCCCCCCCCCCCCCCCCCCCCCCCCCCCCCCCCCCCCCCCCCCCCCCCCCCCCCCCCCCCCCCCCCCCCCCCCCCCCCCCCCCCCCCCCCCCCCCCCCCCCCCCCCCCCCCCCCCCCCCCCCCCCCCCCCCCCCCCCCCCCCCCCCCCCCCCCCCCCCCCCCCCCCCCCCCCCCCCCCCCCCCCCCCCCCCCCCCCCCCCCCCCCCCCCCCCCCCCCCCCCCCCCCCCCCCCCCCCCCCCCCCCCCCCCCCCCCCCCCCCCCCCCCCCCCCCCCCCCCCCCCCCCCCCCCCCCCCCCCCCCCCCCCCCCCCCCCCCCCCCCCCCCCCCCCCCCCCCCCCCCCCCCCCCCCCCCCCCCCCCCCCCCCCCCCCCCCCCCCCCCTGAAACACAAACCCGAGTAAGGGGGTTGTTGCGTATGGGAATAAAGAGGACTCGATGCTTTGATGCTATGGTTGGGTTTTACCTTAATGATCTTTAGTAGTTGCGGATGCTTGCTAGAGTTCCAATCATAAGTGCATATGAGCCAAGAAGAGAAAGTATGTTAGCTTATGCCTCTCCCTCATATGGAATTGCAACAGTGATTACCGGTCTTGTTAACGATTGCCTAGGACAATTCCGCACACCGACCCATCATTATTCCACACTCGCTATTTATAATATCTAGTAATATATTCTAACTTTATGATAACAGCACCTACTTTTATATTTTAGCTCTCTGATATCATACAAAGTTATCCTCTTCATACCCACAACGTAGTTTTATTTCTCGTTTCTAGTTGGAAGCAAACGTTCGGTGTACGTAGAGTCGTATTAGTGGCAGATAGAGCTTGAGAGAATATTGATCTTACCTTTAGCTCCTTCTGGGTTCGACACTCCATACTTATCACTTCCACCTTTGGAAATTGCTATGATGATTCCCTGAACTTGGGGATTATCAAATATGTAGGAGCCAATATGAGCATCCAGGTTCCGCTATTGGTTATTGACCGCCCCCCCCCCCCCCCCCCCCCCTCTACATAGTTCTCGAACCCGTAGGGTCCGCACGCTTAACGTTCGGTGACGATGGGTATTATGAGTTTATGTGTATTGATGTACCGAAGGTAGTTCGGAGTCCCGGATATGATCACGGACATGACGAGGAGTCTCGAAATGGTCGAGACATAAAGATTGATATATTGTTTGACTATATTCGGACACAGGATGAGTTTCGAGGGTCACCGGATATTTACCGGAGTGCAGGGGGGTTATCGGAACCCCCGGGGGATATAATGGGCCAACATGGGCCTTGTGGGAGAGAGAGGAGAGGGCCTAGGGCTGGCCGCCCCCCCTTGGGAGTCCTAATTGGACAAGGAGGGGGGGGCCTCTTTCTCCCTCTCTCCTTCTCCTTCCTTCCCCTTTCCTCCTTCCTAGTTGGACTAGGAAAGGGGAGTCCTACTCCCACTAGGAGGAGGACTCCCCCTCTCCTTGGCGCGCCCCAAGGCTAGGCCGGCCTCCCCCCTTGCTCCTTTATATACGGGGGCAGGGGGCACCCTAGGACACACAAGTTGATCAGTTGATCTTTTAGCCGTGTGCGGTGCCCCCCTCCACCATAATCCACCTCGGTCATATTGTAGCGGTGCTTAGGCGAAGCCCTGCGTCGGTAGCTTCATCAACAGCGTCATCACGCCGTCGTGCTGATGGAACTCTCCCGCGAAGCTCTGCTGGATCATGAGTTCGTGGGATGTCACCGAGCTGAACGTGTGCTGAACTCGGAGGTGCCGTGCGTTCGGTACTTGGATCGGTCGGATCGTGAAGACGTACGACTACATCAACCGTGTTCTCATAACGCTTCCGCTTATGGTCTACAAGGGTACGTAGACGTCACTCTCCCCTCTCGTTGCTATGCATCACCACAATCTTGCGTGTGCGTAGGATTTTTTTTTTGAAATTACTACGTTCCCCAACACCTTTAAGCATAGCATCCACGACGAATGGCTCGCCCGACACCTCGGCCAAGAGAAGCCAAAGTCCATGGAAGCCCTCACGGCACTTATGACTCACTTCTGCGTGGGCGAAGATAGTTGGCTAGCCCGTAGCAATAATAATGCAAGCGAACCTGGCACCTCTGAAGCCAGAAATAGCAACGGCAAGCCCCGACGCAACAGGCACAAGCGTCGAAGCAACGGTGACAATACCGATGACACGGTGGTCAACGCCGGATTTAGTGGCTCCAAGTCCGGTCAGCGGAAGAAGCCATTTAAAAGAAGTAATCCGGGCTCATCCAGCTTGGACCGAATACTAGATCGTCTATGTCAGATCCATGGCACCCCCGATAAACCCGCCAATCATACCAACCGAAGTTGTTGGGTCTTTAAACAGGTCAGTAAGTTAAATACCGAGAACAAGGAGAAGGGGTCTCCAAGCGAGGACGACGACGAGGAGCCCCGTCTACCGAAGATGATCTAGATTGGTATGAGTTGTATGTTTTATTATTGGTGCTGTCCTATGGTGCTCTCCGTGTCGCGCAATCGTGAAGGATTCCCGCTGTAGGGTGTTGCAATACGTTCATGATTCGCTTATAGTGGGTTCCCCCCCCCCCCCCCCCCCCCCCCCCCCCCCCCCCCCCCCCCCCCCCCCCCCCCCCCCCCCCCCCCCCCCCCCCCCCCCCCCCCCCCCCCCCCCCCCCCCCCCCCCCCCCCCCCCCCCCCCCCCCCCCCCCCCCCCCCCCCCCCCCCCCCCCCCCCCCCCCCCCCCCCCCCCCCCCCCCCCCCCCCCCCCCCCCCCCCCCCCCCCCCCCCCCCCCCCCCCCCCCCCCCCCCCCCCCCCCCCCCCCCCCCCCCCCCCCCCCCCCCCCCCCCCCCCCCCCCCCCCCCCCCCCCCCCCCCCCCCCCCCCCCCCCCCCCCCCCCCCCCCCCCCCCCCCCCCCCCCCCCCCCCCCCCCCCCCCCCCCCCCCCCCCCCCCCCCCCCCCCCCCCCCCCCCCCCCCCCCCCCCCCCCCCCCCCCCCCCCCCCCCCCCCCCCCCCCCCCCCCCCCCCCCCCCCCCCCCCCCCCCCCCCCCCCCCCCCCCCCCCCCCCCCCCCCCCCCCCCCCCCCCCCCCCCCCCCCCCCCCCCCCCCCCCCCCCCCCCCCCCCCCCCCCCCCCCCCCCCCCCCCCCCCCCCCCCCCCCCCCCCCCCCCCCCCCCCCCCCCCCCCCCCCCCCCCCCCCCCCCCCCCCCCCCCCCCCCCCCCCCCCCCCCCCCCCCCCCCCCCCCCCCCCCCCCCCCCCCCCCCCCCCCCCCCCCCCCCCCCCCCCCCCCCCCCCCCCCCCCCCCCCCCCCCCCCCCCCCCCCCCCCCCCCCCCCCCCCCCCCCCCCCCCCCCCCCCCCCCCCCCCCCCCCCCCCCCCCCCCCCCCCCCCCCCCCCCCCCCCCCCCCCCCCCCCCCCCCCCCCCCCCCCCCCCCCCCCCCCCCCCCCCCCCCCCCCCCCCCCCCCCCCCCCCCCCCCCCCCCCCCCCCCCCCCCCCCCCCCCCCCCCCCCCCCCCCCCCCCCCCCCCCCCCCCCCCCCCCCCCCCCCCCCCCCCCCCCCCCCCCCCCCCCCCCCCCCCCCCCCCCCCCCCCCCCCCCCCCCCCCCCCCCCCCCCCCCCCCCCCCCCCCCCCCCCCCCCCCCCCCCCCCCCCCCCCCCCCCCCCCCCCCCCCCCCCCCCCCCCCCCCCCCCCCCCCCCCCCCCCCCCCCCCCCCCCCCCCCCCCCCCCCCCCCCCCCCCCCCCCCCCCCCCCCCCCCCCCCCCCCCCCCCCCCCCCCCCCCCCCCCCCCCCCCCCCCCCCCCCCCCCCCCCCCCCCCCCCCCCCCCCCCCCCCCCCCCCCCCCCCCCCCCCCCCCCCCCCCCCCCCCCCCCCCCCCCCCCCCCCCCCCCCCCCCCCCCCCCCCCCCCCCCCCCCCCCCCCCCCCCCCCCCCCCCCCCCCCCCCCCCCCCCCCCCCCCCCCCCCCCCCCCCCCCCCCCCCCCCCCCCCCCCCCCCCCCCCCCCCCCCCCCCCCCCCCCCCCCCCCCCCCCCCCCCCCCCCCCCCCCCCCCCCCCCCCCCCCCCCCCCCCCCCCCCCCCCCCCCCCCCCCCCCCCCCCCCCCCCCCCCCCCCCCCCCCCCCCCCCCCCCCCCCCCCCCCCCCCCCCCCCCCCCCCCCCCCCCCCCCCCCCCCCCCCCCCCCCCCCCCCCCCCCCCCCCCCCCCCCCCCCCCCCCCCCCCCCCCCCCCCCCCCCCCCCCCCCCCCCCCCCCCCCCCCCCCCCCCCCCCCCCCCCCCCCCCCCCCCCCCCCCCCCCCCCCCCCCCCCCCCCCCCCCCCCCCCCCCCCCCCCCCCCCCCCCCCCCCCCCCCCCCCCCCCCCCCCCCCCCCCCCCCCCCCCCCCCCCCCCCCCCCCCCCCCCCCCCCCCCCCCCCCCCCCCCCCCCCCCCCCCCCCCCCCCCCCCCCCCCCCCCCCCCCCCCCCCCCCCCCCCCCCCCCCCCCCCCCCCCCCCCCCCCCCCCCCCCCCCCCCCCCCCCCCCCCCCCCCCCCCCCCCCCCCCCCCCCCCCCCCCCCCCCCCCCCCCCCCCCCCCCCCCCCCCCCCCCCCCCCCCCCCCCCCCCCCCCCCCCCCCCCCCCCCCCCCCCCCCCCCCCCCCCCCCCCCCCCCCCCCCCCCCCCCCCCCCCCCCCCCCCCCCCCCCCCCCCCCCCCCCCCCCCCCCCCCCCCCCCCCCCCCCCCCCCCCCCCCCCCCCCCCCCCCCCCCCCCCCCCCCCCCCCCCCCCCCCCCCCCCCCCCCCCCCCCCCCCCCCCCCCCCCCCCCCCCCCCCCCCCCCCCCCCCCCCCCCCCCCCCCCCCCCCCCCCCCCCCCCCCCCCCCCCCCCCCCCCCCCCCCCCCCCCCCCCCCCCCCCCCCCCCCCCCCCCCCCCCCCCCCCCCCCCCCCCCCCCCCCCCCCCCCCCCCCCCCCCCCCCCCCCCCCCCCCCCCCCCCCCCCCCCCCCCCCCCCCCCCCCCCCCCCCCCCCCCCCCCCCCCCCCCCCCCCCCCCCCCCCCCCCCCCCCCCCCCCCCCCCCCCCCCCCCCCCCCCCCCCCCCCCCCCCCCCCCCCCCCCCCCCCCCCCCCCCCCCCCCCCCCCCCCCCCCCCCCCCCCCCCCCCCCCCCCCCCCCCCCCCCCCCCCCCCCCCCCCCCCCCCCCCCCCCCCCCCCCCCCCCCCCCCCCCCCCCCCCCCCCCCCCCCCCCCCCCCCCCCCCCCCCCCCCCCCCCCCCCCCCCCCCCCCCCCCCCCCCCCCCCCCCCCCCCCCCCCCCCCCCCCCCCCCCCCCCCCCCCCCCCCCCCCCCCCCCCCCCCCCCCCCCCCCCCCCCCCCCCCCCCCCCCCCCCCCCCCCCCCCCCCCCCCCCCCCCCCCCCCCCCCCCCCCCCCCCCCCCCCCCCCCCCCCCCCCCCCCCCCCCCCCCCCCCCCCCCCCCCCCCCCCCCCCCCCCCCCCCCCCCCCCCCCCCCCCCCCCCCCCCCCCCCCCCCCCCCCCCCCCCCCCCCCCCCCCCCCCCCCCCCCCCCCCCCCCCCCCCCCCCCCCCCCCCCCCCCCCCCCCCCCCCCCCCCCCCCCCCCCCCCCCCCCCCCCCCCCCCCCCCCCCCCCCCCCCCCCCCCCCCCCCCCCCCCCCCCCCCCCCCCCCCCCCCCCCCCCCCCCCCCCCCCCCCCCCCCCCCCCCCCCCCCCCCCCCCCCCCCCCCCCCCCCCCCCCCCCCCCCCCCCCCCCCCCCCCCCCCCCCCCCCCCCCCCCCCCCCCCCCCCCCCCCCCCCCCCCCCCCCCCCCCCCCCCCCCCCCCCCCCCCCCCCCCCCCCCCCCCCCCCCCCCCCCCCCCCCCCCCCCCCCCCCCCCCCCCCCCCCCCCCCCCCCCCCCCCCCCCCCCCCCCCCCCCCCCCCCCCCCCCCCCCCCCCCCCCCCCCCCCCCCCCCCCCCCCCCCCCCCCCCCCCCCCCCCCCCCCCCCCCCCCCCCCCCCCCCCCCCCCCCCCCCCCCCCCCCCCCCCCCCCCCCCCCCCCCCCCCCCCCCCCCCCCCCCCCCCCCCCCCCCCCCCCCCCCCCCCCCCCCCCCCCCCCCCCCCCCCCCCCCCCCCCCCCCCCCCCCCCCCCCCCCCCCCCCCCCCCCCCCCCCCCCCCCCCCCCCCCAAATTCCTACGCACACGCAAGATCTATCATGGTGATGCATAGCAACGAGAGGGGAGAGTGTTGTCTAAGTACCCTCGTAGACTGAAAGCGGAAGCGTTATGACAATGCGGTTGATGTAGTCGTACGTCTTCACAATCCGACCGATCCTAGTACCGAAAGTACGGCACCTCCGTGATCTGCACACGTTCAGCTCGGTGACGTCCCACAAACTCTTGCTCCAGCTGAGTGTCGAGGGAGAGCTTCATCAGCACGACGGCATGATGACAGTGATGATGAAGCTACCGGCGCAGGGCTTCGCCTAAGCACTGCAACGATATGACCAAGGTGGATTATGGTGGAGGGGGGCACCGCACACAGCTAAGACAATGTCTGTTGTTGTGTTCTAGGGTGCCCCCTGCCCCGTATATAAAGGAGCAAGGGGGGAGGCCGGCCGGCCCTAGGGCGCGCCAAGGAGGGGAGGAATCCTCCTCCTAGTAGGAGTAGGATTCCTCCTTCCCTAGTCCAACTAGGAGGAGAAGGGGAAAGAGGGAAAGGAGAGGAAGAGGAGAAGGAAAGGGGAGGGGCGCCCCCCTCCCTAGTCCAATTCGGACTCCCTACAGGGAGGGGGCGCGGCTGCCCCTTGTGGGCTGCCTCCCTCTTCCATATGGCCCATGTAGGCCCAATCTTTCCCCAGGGGGGGGGCGTTTCGGTAACCCTCCGGCACTCCGGTTTTCTCCGAAATCACCCGGAACACTTCCGGTGTCCGAATATAGCCGTCCAATATATCAATCTTTATGTCTTGACCATTTCGAGACTTCTCGTCATGTCCGTGATCATATCCGGGACTCCGAACTGCCTTCGGTACATCAAAACACATAAACTCATAATACCGATCATCACCGAATGTT
>JAAAWM010010826.1:25000-52460 GCA_036873465.1 Thinopyrum obtusiflorum | reverse complement strand
CGAGACATAAAGATCGATATATTGGACGACTATATTCGGACATCGGAAAGGTTTCGAGTGATTCGGGTATTTTTTGGAGTACCGGAGAGTTACGGGAATTCGTATTGGGCCTTAATGGGCCATACGGGAAAGGAGAGAAAGGCCTCAAAGGGTGGCCGCACCCCTCCCCATGGACTGGTCCGAATTGGACTAGGGAAGGGGGGCGCCCCCTTCCTTTCTTCTCCTTCTCCCTTCCCTTTTTCCTATTCCAAGTGGGAGGTGGAATCCTACTAGGACTAGGGAGTCCTAGTAGGACTCCACACTTGGGCGCGCCCTATGAGGGCCGGCCTCCTCCTCCCTCCATCCTTTATATACGGGGGAAGGGGGCACCCCATAGACAGAACAATTGATCATTGATCTCTTAGCCGTGTGCGGTGCCCCCCTCCACCATAATCCACCTCGATCATATCGTAGCGATGCTTAGGCGAAGCCCTGCGTCGGTAGCATCATCATCACCGTCACCACGCCGGGGGGGGGGGGGGGGGGGGGGGGGGGGGGGGGGGGGGGGGGGGGGGGGGGGGGGGGGGGGGGGGGGGGGGGGGGGGGGGGGGGGGGGGGGGGGGGGGGGGGGGGGGGGGGGGGGGGGGGGGGGGGGGGGGGGGGGGGGGGGGGGGGGGGGGGGGGGGGGGGGGGGGGGGGGGGGGGGGGGGGGGGGGGGGGGGGGGGGGGGGGGGGGGGGGGGGGGGGGGGGGGGGGGGGGGGGGGGGGGGGGGGGGGGGGGGGGGGGGGGGGGGGGGGGGGGGGGGGGGGGGGGGGGGGGGGGGGGGGGGGGGGGGGGGGGGGGGGGGGGGGGGGGGGGGGGGGGGGGGGGGGGGGGGGGGGGGGGGGGGGGGGGGGGGGGGGGGGGGGGGGGGGTTGGTTCGGCGGTATTGTTGGATGAAGCAGCCCGGACCGACATTACGCGTACGTTTACGCGAGACTGGTTCTACCGACGTGCTTTGCACACAGGTGGCTGGCGGGTGTCTGTTTCTCCAACTTTAGTTGAACCGAGTGTGGCTACGCCTGGTCCTTGTGAAGGTTAAAACATCACTAACTTGACGAAATATCATTGTGGTTTTGATGCGTAGGTAAGAACGGTTCTTGCTCAGCCTATAGCAGCCATGTAAAACTTGCAACAACAAAGTAGAGGACGTCTAACTTGTTTTTGAAGGGCATGCTGTGATGTGATATGGTCAAGACATGATGCTAAATTTTATTGTATGAGATGATCATGTTTTGTAACCGAGTTATCGGCAACTGGCAGGAGCCATATGGTTGTCGCTTTATTCTATGCAATGCAATCGTCCTGTAATGCTTTACTTTATCACTAAGCGGTAGCGATAGTCGTAGAAGCAATAGTTGCCGAGACGACAACGATGCTACGATGGAGATCAAGGTGTCGCGCCGGTGACGATGGTGATCATGACGGTGCTTCGGAGATGGAGATCACAAGCACAAGATGATGATGGCCATATCATATCACTTATATTGATTGCATGTGATGTTTATCTTTGATGCATCTTATTTTGCTTAGATCGATGGTAGCATTATAAGATGATCTCTCACTAAATTTCGAGGTAAAAGTGTTCTCCCTGAGTATGCACCGTTGCCAAAGTTCGTCGTGCCGAGACACCACGTGATGATCGGGTGTGATAAGCTCAACGTTCATCTACAACGGGTGCAAGCCAGTTTTGCACACGCAGAATACTCGAGTTAAACTTGACGAGCCTAGCATATGCAGATATGGCCTCGGAACACTGAGATCGAAAGGTCAAGCGTGAATCATATAGTAGATATGATCAACATAGTGATGTTCACCATTGAAAACTACTCCATTTCACGTGATGATCGGTTATGGTTTAGTTGATTTGGATCACGTGATCACTTAGATGATTAGAGAGATGTCTATCTAAGTGGGAGTTCTTAAGTAATATGATTAATTGAACTTAAATTTATCATGAACTCAGTACCTGATAGTATTTGCAAATTATGTTGTAGATCAATAGCTCGCGTATAGCTCCCCTGTTTTATTTTTGATATGTTCCTAGAGAAAACTAAGTTGAAAGATGATAGTAGCAATGATGCGGACTGGTTCCGTGATCTGAGGATTATCCTCATTGCTGCACAGAAGAATTATGTCCTTGATGCACCGCTAAATGACAGACCTATTGCAGGAGCAGATGCCGACGTTATGAACGTTTGACAAGCTCGATATGATGACTACTTGATAGTTTAGTGCACCATGCTTTACGGCTTAGAATCGGAACTTCAAAAATGTTTTGAACGCCACGGAGCATATGAGATGTTCCAAAGAGATGAAATTGGTATTTCAGACTCATGCCTATGTCGAGAGGTATGAGACCTCAGACAAGTACTTTGCCTACAAGATGGAGGAGAATAGCTCAACCAGTGAGCATGTGCTCAGAATGTCTGAGTACTACAGTTGCTTGAATCAAGTGGGAGTTATTCTTCCAGATAAGATAGTAATTGACAGAATTCTCTAGTCACTATCACCAAGTTACTGAACTTCATGATGAACTATAATATGCAAGGGATGAAAAAAAATGATTCCCGAACTCTTCGTGATGCTGAAATCAACGAAGGTAGAAATCAAGAAAGAGCATCAAGTGTTGATGGTTAACAAGACCACTAGTTTCAAGAAAAGGGCAAAGGGAAGAATGGGGAACTTCAAGAAGAATAGCAAGCAAGTTGCTACTCCCGAGAAGAAGCCCAAGTCTGGACCTAAGTCTGACACTGAGTGCTTCTACTGCAAAGGGACTGGTCACTGGAAGCGGAACTGCCCCAAGTATTTGGCGGATAAGAAGGATGGCAAAGTGAACAAAAGTATATTTGATATACATGTTATTGATGTGTATTTTACTAGTGTTCATAGTAGCCCCTGGGTATTTGATACTAGTTCAGTTGCTAAACATTAGTAACTCGAAACAGGAGTTGCAAAATGAACAGAGACTAGTTAATGACGAGGTGACGATGTGTGTTGGAAGTGATTCCAAGGTTGATAAGATCACCATCTCACACTCCCTCTCCCTTCGGGATTAGTGTTGGACCTAAATAAATGTTATTTGGTGTTTGCGTTGGGCATGAATATGATTTGATCATGTTTATTGCAATACGGTTATTCATTTAAAGTCAGAGAATAATTGTTGTTCTGTTTACATGAATAAAACCTTTGATGGGGGGGGGGGGGGGGGGGGGGGGGGGGGGGGGGGGGGGGGGGGGGGGGGGGGGGGGGGGGGGGGGGGGGGGGGGGGGGGGGGGGGGGGGGGGGGGGGGGGGGGGGGGGGGGGGGGGGGGGGGGGGGGGGGGGGGGGGGGGGGGGGGGGGGGGGGGGGGGGGGGGGGGGGGGGGGGGGGGGGGGGGGGGGGGGGGGGGGGGGGGGGGGGGGGGGGGGGGGGGGGGGGGGGGGGGGGGGGGGGGGGGGGGGGGGGGGGGGGGGGGGGGGGGGGGGGGGGGGGGGGGGGGGGGGGGGGGGGGGGGGGGGGGGGGGGGGGGGGGGGGGGGGGGGGGGGGGGGGGGGGGGGGGGGGGGGGGGGGGGGGGGGGGGGGGGGGGGGGGGGGGGGGGGGGGGGGGGGGGGGGGGGGGGGGGGGGGGGGGGGGGGGGGGGGGGGGGGGGGGGGGGGGGGGGGGGGGGGGGGGGGGGGGGGGGGGGGGGGGGGGGGGGGGGGGGGGGGGGGGGGGGGGGGGGGGGGGGGGGGGGGGGGGGGGGGGGGGGGGGGGGGGGGGGGGGGGGGGGGGGGGGGGGGGGGGGGGGGGGGGGGGGGGGGGGGGGGGGGGGGGGGGGGGGGGGGGGGGGGGGGGGGGGGGGGGGGGGGGGGGGGGGGGGGGGGGGGGGGGGGGGGGGGGGGGGGGGGGGGGGGGGGGGGGGGGGGGGGGGGGGGGGGGGGGGGGGGGGGGGGGGGGGGGGGGGGGGGGGGGGGGGGGGGGGGGGGGGGGGGGGGGGGGGGGGGGGGGGGGGGGGGGGGGGGGGGGGGGGGGGGGGGGGGGGGGGGGGGGGGGGGGGGGGGGGGGGGGGGGGGGGGGGGGGGGGGGGGGGGGGGGGGGGGGGGGGGGGGGGGGGGGGGGGGGGGGGGGGGGGGGGGGGGGGGGGGGGGGGGGGGGGGGGGGGGGGGGGGGGGGGGGGGGGGGGGGGGGGGGGGGGGGGGGGGGGGGGGGGGGGGGGGGGGGGGGGGGGGGGGGGGGGGGGGGGGGGGGGGGGGGGGGGGGGGGGGGGGGGGGGGGGGGGGGGGGGGGGGGGGGGGGGGGGGGGGGGGGGGGGGGGGGGGGGGGGGGGGGGGGGGGGGGGGGGGGGGGGGGGGGGGGGGGGGGGGGGGGGGGGGGGGGGGGGGGGGGGGGGGGGGGGGGGGGGGGGGGGGGGGGGGGGGGGGGGGGGGGGGGGGGGGGGGGGGGGGGGGGGGGGGGGGGGGGGGGGGGGGGGGGGGGGGGGGGGGGGGGGGGGGGGGGGGGGGGGGGGGGGGGGGGGGGGGGGGGGGGGGGGGGGGGGGGGGGGGGGGGGGGGGGGGGGGGGGGGGGGGGGGGGGGGGGGGGGGGGGGGGGGGGGGGGGGGGGGGGGGGGGGGGGGGGGGGGGGGGGGGGGGGGGGGGGGGGGGGGGGGGGGGGGGGGGGGGGGGGGGGGGGGGGGGGGGGGGGGGGGGGGGGGGGGGGGGGGGGGGGGGGGGGGGGGGGGGGGGGGGGGGGGGGGGGGGGGGGGGGGGGGGGGGGGGGGGGGGGGGGGGGGGGGGGGGGGGGGGGGGGGGGGGGGGGGGGGGGGGGGGGGGGGGGGGGGGGGGGGGGGGGGGGGGGGGGGGGGGGGGGGGGGGGGGGGGGGGGGGGGGGGGGGGGGGGGGGGGGGGGGGGGGGGGGGGGGGGGGGGGGGGGGGGGGGGGGGGGGGGGGGGGGGGGGGGGGGGGGGGGGGGGGGGGGGGGGGGGGGGGGGGGGGGGGGGGGGGGGGGGGGGGGGGGGGGGGGGGGGGGGGGGGGGGGGGGGGGGGGGGGGGGGGGGGGGGGGGGGGGGGGGGGGGGGGGGGGGGGGGGGGGGGGGGGGGGGGGGGGGGGGGGGGGGGGGGGGGGGGGGGGGGGGGGGGGGGGGGGGGGGGGGGGGGGGGGGGGGGGGGGGGGGGGGGGGGGGGGGGGGGGGGGGGGGGGGGGGGGGGGGGGGGGGGGGGGGGGGGGGGGGGGGGGGGGGGGGGGGGGGGGGGGGGGGGGGGGGGGGGGGGGGGGGGGGGGGGGGGGGGGGGGGGGGGGGGGGGGGGGGGGGGGGGGGGGGGGGGGGGGGGGGGGGGGGGGGGGGGGGGGGGGGGGGGGGGGGGGGGGGGGGGGGGGGGGGGGGGGGGGGGGGGGGGGGGGGGGGGGGGGGGGGGGGGGGGGGGGGGGGGGGGGGGGGGGGGGGGGGGGGGGGGGGGGGGGGGGGGGGGGGGGGGGGGGGGGGGGGGGGGGGGGGGGGGGGGGGGGGGGGGGGGGGGGGGGGGGGGGGGGGGGGGGGGGGGGGGGGGGGGGGGGGGGGGGGGGGGGGGGGGGGGGGGGGGGGGGGGGGGGGGGGGGGGGGGGGGGGGGGGGGGGGGGGGGGGGGGGGGGGGGGGGGGGGGGGGGGGGGGGGGGGGGGGGGGGGGGGGGGGGGGGGGGGGGGGGGGGGGGGGGGGGGGGGGGGGGGGGGGGGGGGGGGGGGGGGGGGGGGGGGGGGGGGGGGGGGGGGGGGGGGGGGGGGGGGGGGGGGGGGGGGGGGGGGGGGGGGGGGGGGGGGGGGGGGGGGGGGGGGGGGGGGGGGGGGGGGGGGGGGGGGGGGGGGGGGGGGGGGGGGGGGGGGGGGGGGGGGGGGGGGGGGGGGGGGGGGGGGGGGGGGGGGGGGGGGGGGGGGGGGGGGGGGGGGGGGGGGGGGGGGGGGGGGGGGGGGGGGGGGGGGGGGGGGGGGGGGGGGGGGGGGGGGGGGGGGGGGGGGGGGGGGGGGGGGGGGGGGGGGGGGGGGGGGGGGGGGGGGGGGGGGGGGGGGGGGGGGGGGGGGGGGGGGGGGGGGGGGGGGGGGGGGGGGGGGGGGGGGGGGGGGGGGGGGGGGGGGGGGGGGGGGGGGGGGGGGGGGGGGGGGGGGGGGGGGGGGGGGGGGGGGGGGGGGGGGGGGGGGGGGGGGGGGGGGGGGGGGGGGGGGGGGGGGGGGGGGGGGGGGGGGGGGGGGGGGGGGGGGGGGGGGGGGGGGGGGGGGGGGGGGGGGGGGGGGGGGGGGGGGGGGGGGGGGGGGGGGGGGGGGGGGGGGGGGGGGGGGGGGGGGGGGGGGGGGGGGGGGGGGGGGGGGGGGGGGGGGGGGGGGGGGGGGGGGGGGGGGGGGGGGGGGGGGGGGGGGGGGGGGGGGGGGGGGGGGGGGGGGGGGGGGGGGGGGGGGGGGGGGGGGGGGGGGGGGGGGGGGGGGGGGGGGGGGGGGGGGGGGGGGGGGGGGGGGGGGGGGGGGGGGGGGGGGGGGGGGGGGGGGGGGGGGGGGGGGGGGGGGGGGGGGGGGGGGGGGGGGGGGGGGGGGGGGGGGGGGGGGGGGGGGGGGGGGGGGGGGGGGGGGGGGGGGGGGGGGGGGGGGGGGGGGGGGGGGGGGGGGGGGGGGGGGGGGGGGGGGGGGGGGGGGGGGGGGGGGGGGGGGGGGGGGGGGGGGGGGGGGGGGGGGGGGGGGGGGGGGGGGGGGGGGGGGGGGGGGGGGGGGGGGGGGGGGGGGGGGGGGGGGGGGGGGGGGGGGGGGGGGGGGGGGGGGGGGGGGGGGGGGGGGGGGGGGGGGGGGGGGGGGGGGGGGGGGGGGGGGGGGGGGGGGGGGGGGGGGGGGGGGGGGGGGGGGGGGGGGGGGGGGGGGGGGGGGGGGGGGGGGGGGGGGGGTTCAAGGAGTTGACTACGATGAGACCTTCTCACCCGTAGCGATGCTTAAGTTCGTCCGAATCATGTTAGCTATTGCCGCATTTTATGATTATGAAATTTGGCAAATGAATGTAAAGACTGCATTCCTGAATGGATTTCTGGAAGAAGAGTTGTATATGATGCAACCTGAAGGTTTTATCGATCCAAGGGGTGCTAACAAAATGTGCAAGCTCCAGCGATCCATCTATGGACTGGTGCATGCATTTCGGAGTTGGAATATACGCTTTGATGAGTTGATCAAAGCATATAGTTTTATACAGACTTGCGGTGAAGCCTGTATTTACAAGAAAGTGAGTGGGAACACTAAAGCATTTCTGATAAATATATGTGAATGACATATTGTTGATCGGAAATAATGTAGAATTTTCTGGAAATCATAAAGGAGTATTTAAAAGGAGTTTTTCAAAGAAAGACCTCAGTGAAGCTGCTTATATATTGGGCATCAAGATCTATAGAGATAGATCAAGACGCTTGATTGGACTTTCACAAAGCACATACCTTGATAAAGTTTTTGGATCAAGCAAAGAAAGGGTTCTTGCCTGTGTTACAAGGTGTGAAGTTGAGTCAGACTCAAAACCCGACCACGGCAGAAAATAGAAAGAGAATGAAAAGTCATTCCCTATGCCTTAGTCATAGGTTCTATAAAGTATGCTATGTTGTGTACCAGACCTATTGTGTACCTCACCAAGAGTTTGGCAAGAGGGTACAATAGTGATCTAGGAGTAGATCACTGGACAACGGTCAAAATTATCCTTAGTAGAATAAGGAAATATTTCTCGGTTATGGAGGTGATAAAGAGTTCGTCGTAAAGAGTTACGTCGATACAAGCTTTGACACCGATCTGGATGACTCTAGGTCTCGATCTAGATACATATTGAAAGTGGGAGCTATTAGCTAGAGTAGCTCCATGCAGAGCATTGTAGACATAGAAATTTGCAAAATACTTACGGATCTGAATGTGACAGACCCGTTCACTAAAATTATCTCACAAGCAAAACATGATCACACCTTTGTACTCTTTGGGTGTTGATCACATAGCGATGTGAACTAGATTACTGACTCTAGTAAACCCTTTGTGTGTTAGTCACATGTCGATGTGAACTATGGGTGTTAACCACATAAAGATGTGAACTATTGATGTTAAATCACATGGCGATATGAACTAGATTATTGACTCTAGTGCAAGTGGGAGACTGAAGGAAATATGCCCTAGAGGCAATAATAAAGTTATTATTTATTTCCTCATATCATGATAAATGTTTATTATTCATGCTAGAATTGTATTAACCGGAAATATGATACATGTGTGAATACATAGACAGACGGAGTGTCACTAGTAAGCCTCTACTAGACTAGCTCGTTAATCAAAGATGGTTATGTTTCCTAACCATAGACATGAGTTGTCATTTGATTAACGGGGTCACATCATTAGGAGAATGATGTGATTGACTTGACCCATTTCGTTAGCTTAGCACTTGATCGTTTGTATGTTGCTATTGCTTTCTTCATGACTTATACATGTTCCTATGACTATGAGATTATGCAACTCCCGTTTACCGGAGGAACACTTTGTGTGCTACCAAACGTCATAACGTAACTGGGTGATTATAAAGGTGCTCTACAGGTGTCTCCTAAGGTACTTGTTGAGTTGGCGTATTTCGAGATTAGGATTTGTCACTCCGATTGTCGGAGAGGTATCTCTGGGCCCACTCGGTAATGCACATCACTATAAGCCTTGCAAGCATTGTAACTAATGAGTTAGTTGCGGGATGATGTATTACGGAACGAGTAAAGAGACTTGCCGGTAATGAGATTGAACTAGGTATTGAGATACCGACGATCGAATCTCGGGCAAGTAACACACCGATGACAAAGGGAACAACGTATGTTGTTATGTGGTTTGACCGATAAAGATCTTCATAGAATATGTGGGAGCCAATATGAGCATCCAGGTTGCGCTATTGGTTATTGACCGGAGACGTGTCTCGGTCATGTCTACATAGTTCTCGAACCCGTAGGGTCCGCACGCTTAAAGTTCGGTGACGATTTGTATTATGAGTTTATGTGTTTTAATGTACCGAAGGTAGTTCGGAGTCCCGGATAAGATCGGGGACATGACGAGGAGTCTCGAAATAGTCGAGACATAAAGATCGATATATTGGACGACTATATTCGGACATCGGAAAGGTTCCGAGCGATTCGGGTATTTTTCGGAGTACCGGGGAGTTACGGGAATTCACCGGGAGAAGTAATGGGCCTTATTGGGCCATACGGGAAATAGGAGGCAGCAGCCAGGAGGTGCCCCCCCCCCCCAAGCCCAGTCCGAATTGGACAAGGGGTTGGGGGCGCGACCCCCCCTCTCCTCTCCCTTCCTTCCCCCTTCTCCTTTAGGTGGAAACCTACTAGGACTTGGAGTCCTAGTAGGATTCCCCTTCTCCCGGCGCGCCTAGCTTGGCCGGCCGGCCTCCCCCTCCCTCCTTTATATACGTGGGGAGGGGGGCACCCTAGAACACACAAGACAACAATTGATCATTGATCTCTTAGCCGTGTGCGGTGCCCCCCTCCACCATAATCCACCTCGATCATATCGTAGCGATGCTTAGGCGAAGCCCTGCGTCGGCAGCATCATCATCACCGTCACCACGCCGTCGTGCTGACGAAACTCTCCTGTGAAGCTTTGCTGGATCGGAGCTCGCGGGAACGTCATCGAGTTGAATGTGTGCTGAACTCGGAGGTGCCGTGCGTTCGGTACTTGGATCGGTCGGATCGTGAAGACATACGACTACATCAACCGCGTTGTGCTAACGCTTCCGCTTTCGGTCTACGAGGGTACGTGGACACACTCTCCCCTCTCGTTGCTATGCATCACCATGATCCTGTGTGTGCGTAGATTTTTTTTTGAAATTACTACGTTCCCCAACACATAGAACATCTTCAGTCTGTGTTTAACATACTAAAGGAACAACAGTTGTTTGTCAAGGAAAGTAAATGTGCTTTTGCACAACAGTCACTGGAATATCTAGGCCACATAATCTCTGACAAAGGAGTGGCTACAGATCCTGCTAAAACTGAAGCAATGCTATAGTGGCCTGTTCCTGCAAATGTGACTGAGTTGAGAGGATTTTTGGGTCTCACAGGAAATTTGTCAGGAACTATGGACTGTTGGCAAAACCACTAACTGCCCTTCTGAAAAAGCAAGCTTTTGAATGGTCTGATTCTGCTCAGCAGGCTTTCCAACTTCTCAAACAAGCTATGATTAACACACCAGTGCTAGCTCTGCCAAATTTTGAGAAAACATTCACTGTAGAAACAGATGCTTGCAACACTGGAGTAGGGGCAGTGCTGTCTCAGGAGGGCCATCCTGTTGCATATTATAGCAAAGCTTTAGGGGTGACCAGCCAGAAGAAATCCATATATGAGAAAGAATTTTTGGCAATTATGATGGCTATTGACAGGTGGAGATCCTACTTAGTCAGGGCACCTTTTGTGATAAAAACAGATCATCAGAGCCTGTGTCATCTGAGTGATCAAAACCTGACATCTGATCTCCAGAGGAAGGCAATGACTAAACTGGTGGGTTTGCAATTCTCTATCCAATACAAAAAAGGTGTTGAAAATACTGCTGTTGATGCTTTGTCCAGGGTAGCTCACCTGTTTGCTACTCAGAATGTGACAACAAGCAAACCTGTTTGGATACAGGAAGTTCTCAACTCATATTCTATAGATCCTGTTGCTATCTCAATGCTTCAGAAACTAGCAGTGGACCCCAATGCTTGCCCTGGATTTAAATTCACGAGGGATTATTGAAACAAGATCATAAGATATGGGTGGGCGCTAACACTGGCTTGCAAACTAAACTGATTCAGGCTTTTCATTCAACTCCTGTGGGTGGACACTCTGGAATTTTACCCACATATCACAGAGTGAAACAGCTATCCAGTTGGGCAAACATGAAATCTGATGTGGAAAACTTTGTCAAGCAATGTGGCATTTGCCAGCAAGCAAAGCATGAATTATGCAAAGTCCCAGGACTGCTACAACCTTTGCCAGTTCCTGATAGCCCTTGGCAGTCCATCAGTATGGATTTTATTGAAGGACTACCTAAGTCTGATGGATTTTCTGCTATTCTAGTGGTGGTGGATCGCTTCACCAAAGTGGGGCACTTTATTCCTTTGAAGCATCCATTCACAGCAGCCTCTGTAGCCAAGGCATTTCTGAACAATATTGTCAAGTTACATGGTTTACCATTGACAATTGTGTCTGACAGGGATAAGATATTCACTAGTTCTTTTTGGAAGGAGCTCTTTCGTGTGTGGGGCACTGAATTGCAAATGAGCACAGCTTATCACCCTCAAACGGATGGGCAAACAGAGCGAGTAAATCAGTGTCTGGAGATGTACCTCAGATGTGCAGTGCATGAGTTTCCAGCAAAGTGGGCTGTGTGGCTACTTCAAGCTGAATTCTGGTACAATACCTCATATCATTCTTCCCTGGGTTGCACACCGTACAAAGCTCTGTATGGCTATGCTCCTAACATGGGACAATTGTTGGGGCACCCAACTTCTCTCAATCCAGATGTTAATACTTGGCTGGCCACTCATACTCAACATACAGCTGCACTTAAGGAGCATTTAACCAGAGCTCAGTGTAAATACAAACACTTTGCTGACAGGAAACACTCTGAGAGGGAGTTTACTACGGGCGAAATGGTTTACTTGAGGCTGCAACCATACACCCAATCCACTGTGGTGAACCGCCCATGTCGCAAGCTTGCACTGAAGTATTTTGGACCCTACAAGATACTGGACAAAATCGGGGCAGCAGCTTATCGCTTGGAGTTACCTCGAGGCAGTCAGGTACATCCAGTTTTCCATGTGTCTCAGCTGAAGAATCGTGTGCCTGATCATACGCCCGTGTTTGCATCTTTGCCCGTACCAATCGATCTATCTGCTCCTGGAGTGTTCCCTGAAGAGATTTTAGATCGCCGTCTGGTCAAGAAGGGCAACACCTCGCATTTGCAAGTGCTCATCAAGTGGGCTACAATACCGGCGACCTCGGCCACCTGGGAGGATTATGAGGTGCTCAAGCAACGATTTCCTGATGCACCAGCATGGGGACACGCTGGTTCTTCAGGGGCGGGTACTGTAAGTGCAGAGGCGATGGCGTCAAGTTCAGGCAAGGCTAGCAGGCGCATGGGAAGGAACAGGAGACCTGGAGGAAGCGGGAACATTTGAATGTGTCCACAGTAGTCGCTCTAGTGGGTCGAGTTGTAAGCGTGGGCCGGTGGGCCGGGTGATGAGTTGTGGGCTTGCGGTTTATAAGCAAGCGGCTGTACTCTGTGGAGGGCAAGTTTGAATTGAACATTCTGAACCTTTCGTCTTGTCCCCCCCCTCTCTCTCTCTGATCTTATCCTCTCCCGACTCCCCCTTCCTCTCCGCGTCGCCATGGCAGCGACCTCTTCCTCCTCGCTGTAGCTACCTCACTGCCGGCGATCAGGTCCGACCCACGGTCGTGACACGTGCCTTGGACAAGCTCGCCATGCTGAAACCGTCTGCGCTGATGCGCGTAGATGGTTGATGGCCGGGAGATCTTGATGGGTGATGGCCAGGAGAGCAGCATGGACCATGCGAGCGGCACGCACAACACCTGTTCGATATTTTGTCTTGATGGAGTTAACATGACCCTTGCGTGTGTTTTCTTTTTCTTTTCTTTGTCCCTAAAAGCTTGGCTAGTACTGTCACTATGGCCCGGTCAAAACCACGTTGAGTTAGCACGGATACCACTGGAGGGACAAAACTTGTTCGGTTTTAAGAGTTGAGGGTGTAAATTGTCCGGTTTCATAGTTGAGGGATCAAATTTAGACTTGGTTAAAAATTAGGGGACAAAAAGTATACTTTTCTCTAAAATTATACTAAAATTAAGACACTTATTTTGAGATAGAGAGAGTAGCATAGAAGATATCGGTGCACACACATTGCTACATAGATTTTTCCAAGAGTAAATGTATACAAATAGCAATCCGCCTCTTTTATTTTTAGAATATAAGGATAGGTCAAAACCCTTGGGTGGATCCGAACACAAGCATAAAAACCTAATACGTACGCATTACTCAAGCTCAGCCGCAAAAAAGAAGAGAAAAACTCAAGCATGCATGTCACTCAACGAAGGAGTTAAAGCTGTGTCGGGTGGCGGTCGGAACCTAAACCATGGACGAAAGTAAGCTCGGCGTCTCCATCCCTATAACGGCGAGACAACATTGGATGATGAGAGGGTCGTGTTTGGCAGAAGTGCTGAGCGGCGGCAGCTTATATTCGACTTCGTAGTTGGCACGATTGAACGTGTGTGTCATCTTACTAGACTTATAATTGGCGACCCCCTCAAACTCAAAGTTGAACTGGGCCGTCGTGGCCAGTTGCTTGTAATGTTGACGGACTAGCGACAGGGACACGCGTTCCTTGTCGCGCTGGTACCCATTGGGGTAGATCTTGAGGAACCATATGATACCGCCCACGCTGAAGGGTTTGGAATAGGCGCACTCGGAGCTCCGCAGCGTCGCCTTAAGCTTGGAGAAGCTGTTGATCGTGAAAGTGGAGGACCCGACCATGGCGGGCTCCAAGTCCACGGGCCTGACCTTGGAAGCGGACAAGTTTCCAAGTCGCCACCTGGTTGACTGCTGGTCCGTGTCGACCGACAGCGTCCACCGGACGGTTAAGGCGCCATCGCCGTTCACGCAAGAGGACGCCTCCATCACCCTCGTGTTGACCATCATGACTCCGTATTCTCTGTGGAACATGGTGTGCTCGCCAGTCTCGTCCAAGATTTCAATAGAGACATTGATGGCCGAGGCAGAGCATGGGTCTTGCTTGTCGACGCAGGTGACCACGACAGCCACTATGTCGTTTATAGGGTACACGTTGACGTGCCACATGTTACCGTGAAAGTCGGTCGTATCGACTGTCGTCATCTTGGAGTACTTGGCGACAGGGATCGTGACGAGGCGCGTAATCTTGACTGCCGGCGACGAGCGGCTAGGAGTGGTGCCCATCGGAATCGATGGAGTAATTCAGCCCCTCTTCTGAGAGTAATAAACAAACTAATCTAGCACGATTGAGGCGGAGCCGTCCCCGCGCCTCTTTATAGCAGAAATCAGCTAGAAACCGAGACGGAGTCGCGTGCTTGACTTTCCATCGCTGGGAAGTCTTAACCGCCCAGGAGAATCCAGGTTTTCTTTTTTCCTTTTTTCTGAGACAAAGGTTTTCTTTTTCCCTTTTTATAGTGTGGATGGATGGGCCTATTTGTCGCTGCTCTGTCTCGGTTACGGCTTGGGCTTTCCCTTGCCTCAAAAAACTAGTATTAGGGAATTCCCTATATAACGCACGATGCGTCCAATTGCTGGAGTATCACACAGGCACGAACGGAGTGGGCTGGCCCACTTATGACGCTAACACAGGCCTCCGCTTTAGGAACGTTCTGGAAGATTCTGTCCAGTTTTTTGGTTTTTTCCCTGTTTGTTTCTTCACTGATTTTTCCTGTTTTTCTTCTTTGTTTTTTTATTTTTTGTTTTCCATTTTTCTGCTTCTGTCTTCTCCTCTTTTATTCTTTGAAACAGTTCGCAATTTTGAAAAATGTTTCTGATTTCATAATAATGTCCAAAGTTTGTAAACATGTTCTTGTTTTTTTTAAATGATCGCTCTTTTGAATAAATGTTCTCATTTTCAAGTTTGGCCCCAAGTTTTAAAAAAATGTTCACAGATTCAAAAATTTATCGTGTTTCCAAATTTTTGTTCGGAGTTTCAAAAAAAAAAATCTCTTTGTTCATAGATTCAAATAATGGACGAGTTTTCTGAAAAAATCACAAATTTGAAAAATGTTGCATTTCAAGATAAGTCATTGTTTCCAAAAAAATGTTCGTGCTTGAAATTTTAGAAAATGTTTGAGTCTGCCACTTCCTTTAGTTCTTAATATGCACACTCCCTATTAGTCAGTAAGGCTCAGGAGCCTCGTGGCTAGCCACCCGCGATACTATCGAGAGGTCTTGTATTCGATCACTCACGTGTGCACTAGTTTATCGGGGTTTTTTTCATTATTCTACGCTACCATACACTCGCTAATGGCCCGGCCCAATCAGACCCGCCCAGTGCGTTTTCCCGACAACAGGAGGCTGCTCCTGAACTCATGCCCTAATGTCGTTTACAAATCCAAACTCTAAAACCGGTTAAGACACAACCCTGAACTTACAATACCGTTCAATTTACACCGTTGACGCAATCGGTTGGTGGTTTTGTTGTGATGTGGCACCCGGTCCCACGTGTCGTGGTAACACATACAAACATTAGGGACTGGCAGTTTAACACACCGGGGGTGGCTTCTCCATAGGGAGTCCGGGAGCAGGCCTACCAAGGAGCCCAGAAGGCCCACTGTCGGGGTTAAATCCGACAGATCTCGGGTAGGGGGTCCGGGAGCAGGCCTACCAAGGGCCCCAGAAGGCCCACTCTTGGGGTTAAATCCGACAGATCTCGGGTAGGGGGTCCGAGCTGGTGATCTTAGCTAGATGGTAACATGATGAACAAAGGACATGATGTTTACCCAGGTTTGGGCCCTCTCTAAGAGGTAAAACCCTACGTCCTGCTTTTGTTGTATTGATTGTGTTGGAGTATAAAGTACATGATGATGTACCTCGAGATCGTATGAGAATGTATTATTCTCTCTCCCTCTATGATTTAAATCCCTCGGCTTATATAGGGACCAGGGGTACCTAGGGTTTACATGTAGGTCGGTTACATCTAGGGATAAACATGCCGAATATTCGAATGTGTCTTGGAGTATGCGCCAAGCCTTCAAAGGATTCCATCTTGAGCATGCCTAGGGGCATAACAGTCTTGGCCCATTCGTTGACGATCTAGGGGTCCTCGGCCTGGCTCACTATGATGAGGCCTACGTGGTTAGCACTCCCTAGTCCAGGACACCATCAACCCTGAAGTGATCTTCAAGCCGAGGACATCAAACTCCTCGGAATGGCTTCATCTTGGTCTTCGGCTTCGTAAGCAAGTTCGACAAACTTGATGCTTCATCTTGTTCCCACGTCCGACGACTCCCTTGGTCCCGAAGTCGCTTATAGATTTAATTGGTTCCCCCTCTTCAAAATCTTCCTCTACTGTGACCATGTATTTCACTTTTAAGTCCGAGAAGTTAGATACTCCAGACATCCGAGGAGGTCCAACCCATAATCCTCAAGTAGTTATTTTATTCTCACTGGATCCGAAGACCCTTCTCGAGCCTAGATAGCTTAGCAACGATGTTTCACAGTGCTAGCGTGGCACGTCAATTTAGTAGTGCTCTAACTAATTTTGACCGAAAACTGTACCATTGTCGTGCACTGTAGAGCCAAAAGGTCCCATCAGTAGTCATTATGCCGAGTTTACTGTGGCTCGAGGCCGTTTCTATTGGCACATCTTGTCAAAAAAGGATGGTGCTCCGGATTTTCGACGATACCATTAACAAAATCCCTCGAGCCACGCGTGCACATAATGCACATCGTGTTTGGGAAACGATGAAATTACCGCATGTCGTGGTGCCCCTTGGTATTTTTACTGGGCTATACAGAGTGAAGGATGAATCTAGTTCGCTTCACGCCTCCCCATCTCCTTCAGCACCCAAGTTCCTCAAGCTCCAGCGCCCAGAGAATAGAGCAGAGACTGAACCTTCATCCTCCCCCTACTCCCTTCCCATCCCAGAGATGGCTGGTAAGGGAAAAGGCGCCGCCGCGGAGGCAGCCGAGGACAAGACAACCAGCAAGAGAGGCTTGAGGATGGGCTCCACCATCATCGTCGGCAACATTGTCGAGCTTCAGGCAGGCGGCTACCTCTCTTCACCGGATGAGGTAAAGTGCCGTTCTCCCCTCATCGGCGACGAGATACACTCCACCTCAGAGTTCCAGAGCCTCGGGAATGCGAGCGTGTAGTGTGCATATCCCACCTCATCCGAGGTCTGCGATTTCCAATATGCCCCTTCCTCCAAACTCTCATGTTCTTCTACATGATTCTATTACACCATTTGGCCCCCAACTCTATCCTCCACATCGCCTCATACATTGTCTTCTGTGAGGCATTCCTCTGCATCGAGCCACACCTTGGGCTCTAGCTCAAATTATTCTGTGTCAAACCACAAAGCAATGGCCGCAAGATCATCGACTGTGGAGGCGCCATGATCAGCAAGATCCCCAATGTCAAATGGCTGCCAGGCAAGTTCAGCAAGATGGTGAAACAGTGGTAAGAGGAGTAGTTCTAAATGGCCGGTGTGCTAGTGGGGATCAAGAGGGTGTTCCCGTCTTCTCGGCAGCGCCCTTGAAGGGGCTGCACTCGTGGACCACCAAGAACCTCGATTGGGTGACCAGGAGGAAATCCGAGCACTCGAGGACTAGGTGAAGTTCCAGATCGGTAAGGGTGTCACTCTGGGGGATGTGATCCAAATCATGCTCCACCGCAGGGTCCAGCTCCTCCAGGCCCAAGCATCCCCTCTATGGAGGTTCGAGCCGAATAGCGAAGCTTTGGTGATTCAAAATTTCTTCAAGGGGAAGGACCTCAGTGAGATGTTAACCAACATCTTCAAGCCCTCGGCGAAGGAGAACATGTTCCAGGCCGAGGGGGACGCCATCAGCTACTGCCGAACACATCCAATGATCGAGGTATGTTGAGTTTCCATTTTTAATTTGTGGTTTCTTATTCTTTGACTAAACCACCAAGTTTTTCCTGTTTTAATTTGCAGGACTGGTGTGCATTTGCTAGGTCCGTCAAGTCATCGGCGCCTCGATGGAGGGATCCGGTGAGCGCCGATCTGGCAAAGCTGCTGATCGAGGACCCATATGTGGTCACGGTCAAGCCGAAGAAGACCAAGGACCCCCCCTCCTGCCCCCAGAAAACCAGGGCAAGGGGCTCAGTCATTCGCGAAACGTTCCCGAGGTCCCGACTGGTAGCCAACGGGACTCTGACTTTGACTCCAGCTCCGAGTAGCAGGAGGAGTCCAGCGAGGTCCCATCTTTTATAGGTGGGAAGAGAGAGCGGGCGGTGTCGGGTCCTGATGAGGCATTGGCCCGGCCCTCAACCTTTAAGCCCCGGAGGAGAACAGGGGCCTCGGCATATGTCGAGCAGATTAACTCGAACTCCTCTAAGGAGTCTTAGCCGTCTGGCCACCCTTGTCGCGCTCACCCTGCTGCCACTAGGTAAATTTTTGACAAGCTCCTAGTTTTTGATAAGAGGACAATTTAAGTCTTAGATTTCACCTCCTTCTTCCTTTTACAAGGAGCAGTGTGACCTGGTGGATGAGGACTCCCAGCGAGCTCACTGGCGGCGAGCTCCTTGGAGATGAAGGTTGACCTTCACTCGCACAAGACGGGATGGGGGAAGCCTCGTCACAGCCTCCTCCTCCGACACCCAATGCCGGGGAGGGTTACCACCGCCATGGCCAATCCTTGGCCACAGAGGGTCAAGTGGGAGGCCATGGGAAAAAAATTCCCTCTAGCCAGGTAGAACCGGCGGTCGACCGTCTGGTATCTCCGGTTCACGTGGCCTCAGAGCCATGTCATCATCAAGTGGCGCCGCCCTCGCCTCCAGCCGAGGACGTCTCCAATGTATCTATAACAAGATAATGCCCCACGCGTTGCTGCGAGAATTCTTAGTCCTACACACATGGTAATGCACAAATAGAATAACTTTGTTTGAATAATATGGATATATGATCTTAAGATGATTTTTTTTGCAATGGACAAAATATTTGCAATATAAATATAGCAAATATAGTGTTATGGCATAAGTAATCTCATAACATTTACATTAATAATATTGTATATAAACACACTAAGAACCGGATTCTCAATGTAAAAATTGTCATTGTGATATACTTATTGTGTATTATGTGTGAGTCTTGTTGTAAATCAATCTTCTGCATTTTATTACATAAGTTCCACAGAATATAACCAAGTTTTTCATATATAAAAGCAAGTGTAAAAATAGAGCGTGTTACAACATATAGTTGTACCTGCTAATAAACTGGAAACATTAGCTTGTTCTTGTTTTCGTTAACATCTCTGGTAGCTTATATGATAATTAGTGAGAACACATACGAACATACTTCCTCTTTCCAAATGAGAAGGGTATTTTCTGAGGCGAAGCTAATGCTGATAGTAGTGCTGGATACTTGACATGAAGGGATGATAGTGCACCCAGGCTTCATCTTGCTAGTGATGATATGAAATCTCCACAAAATATTAGAATGGGCTAACGGGTCTGGGCATTATGTGCAAGCTATACAAAATTCTGATAGATAACACACTGAGGTTGAACAGAGATTAGTAACATTGTGCATGTAGCATATAAGTAAAGAAGATGGAACTGCAAAATTGAGAGATACAATGAATATTTTTTGAGGAGAGATCCAATGAATATTGCAGCTGAAAGAAAATAGAAGAAGGTGCCTAAAAGAAATGTCGATGTATGTGAAAGCAACATATCAATCACCTGCTACTTGAGCAACATATACATGGAGGTAAGAGGGCAGAGGGAATTGCAAGCTTCCTGCATATTTTCATAAAGTGTCTAACGTATTAAGACAATGGGCAGGAGCACCACCAAAAACTAAAAAGTGCACTGGAATAGCACCACTTGAGCTATCAAATGCTTAATATAAAAAACTAATTACACAGTTGCTTGTTTGATTCACGACGTTAAAACTTATGTTAAGCAATTCAATAAGCATCTCCCAACAAAGCAGTAGGAGTAGTAAAGGAGCAGAGATACTGAATTAACTTAAAAAGTGGGTTCCTCTAGAAACAATGCATAAAATTCATCTGTAGAAAGAAAACTATGTATGAAAACTGCAAAGAGCCCTCTTCTTCCTCGCCCACCGCAAACCATGCCTACCAGCTCACCGGGCTCCACGCCAGAGTAAAGGGAGGAGGACTAAAGGGGCTTCATAATGGGAAGTAGCAAGGTTCATGTTGCCTTGCGATGTGATACGTCTCCAACGTATCTATAATTTTTGATTGTTCGATGCTATTATAATATCAATCTTGGATGTTTAATATACATTTACAAGCAACTTTATATCATTTTTTGGGACTAACCTACTAAGTAGTGCCCAGTGCTAGTTGTTGTTTTTTTGGCTTGTTTTTGACTTTGCAGAAAATCAATACCAAACGAAGTCCAAATGCCACGAAACTTTTTGGAATTTTTTTTTCTGGCGATAAAAGACCCTGGAAGCTTCGGGAGGCCACGAGAAGATGGAGTAGTGGCCCACTAGGCACCAGGGCGCGCCAGGGGCCTTTAGCGTGCCCTGGTACCTAGTGGGACCCATGTGGCTCCGTTTGACCTAACTCCGCCTCTATAAATTCCCAAAAATCAGAAAACCTATGAGGGAGTCCACGAAATACTTTTTCCGAAGCCGCAAGCCTCTGTTCTCGAGAGATCCCATCTAGGGACCCTTTCTGGCACTCTGCCGGAGGGGGGGATCAATCACGGAGGGGTTCTTCATCATCCTTGCTGCCCCTCCGATGATGCGTGAGTAGTTTACCACAGACCTACGAGTCCATAGTTAGTATCTAGATGGCTTCTTCTCTCTCAATGTTCTTCAATACAATGTTCTCCTTGATGTTCTTGGAGTTCTATCTGATGTTATTCTTTTTTGCGTTGTGTTTGTTGGGATCCGATGAATTGTGAGTTTATGATCAGATCTATCCACGAATATTATTTGAGTTTTCTCTGAACTCTTTTATGCATGATTAATATAGCTTCATATTTCTTCTCTGAGTTATTGGTCTGGTTTGGCCAACTAGATTGATTTATCTTGCCATGGGAAGAGGTGCTTTGTAATGGGTTCGATCTTGCGGTGCTCAATCCCAGTGACAAAAGGGGACATGACACGTATGTACCATTGCTATTAATTGTAAAAAGATGGGGTTTATTCATACGTGACTTTATCTTGTCTACATCTTGTCATCTTGCTTAAAGCATTACTGGGGGGGGGGGGGGGGGGGGGGGGGGGGGGGGGGGGGGGGGGGGGGGGGGGGGGGGGGGGGGGGGGGGGGGGGGGGGGGGGGGGGGGGGGGGGGGGGGGGGGGGGGGGGGGGGGGGGGGGGGGGGGGGGGGGGGGGGGGGGGGGGGGGGGGGGGGGGGGGGGGGGGGGGGGGGGGGGGGGGGGGGGGGGGGGGGGGGGGGGGGGGGGGGGGGGGGGGGGGGGGGGGGGGGGGGGGGGGGGGGGGGGGGGGGGGGGGGGGGGGGGGGGGGGGGGGGGGGGGGGGGGGGGGGGGGGGGGGGGGGGGGGGGGGGGGGGGGGGGGGGGGGGGGGGGGGGGGGGGGGGGGGGGGGGGGGGGGGGGGGGGGGGGGGGGGGGGGGGGGGGGGGGGGGGGGGGGGGGGGGGGGGGGGGGGGGGGGGGGGGGGGGGGGGGGGGGGGGGGGGGGGGGGGGGGGGGGGGGGGGGGGGGGGGGGGGGGGGGGGGGGGGGGGGGGGGGGGGGGGGGGGGGGGGGGGGGGGGGGGGGGGGGGGGGGGGGGGGGGGGGGGGGGGGGGGGGGGGGGGGGGGGGGGGGGGGGGGGGGGGGGGGGGGGGGGGGGGGGGGGGGGGGGGGGGGGGGGGGGGGGGGGGGGGGGGGGGGGGGGGGGGGGGGGGGGGGGGGGGGGGGGGGGGGGGGGGGGGGGGGGGGGGGGGGGGGGGGGGGGGGGGGGGGGGGGGGGGGGGGGGGGGGGGGGGGGGGGGGGGGGGGGGGGGGGGGGGGGGGGGGGGGGGGGGGGGGGGGGGGGGGGGGGGGGGGGGGGGGGGGGGGGGGGGGGGGGGGGGGGGGGGGGGGGGGGGGGGGGGGGGGGGGGGGGGGGGGGGGGGGGGGGGGGGGGGGGGGGGGGGGGGGGGGGGGGGGGGGGGGGGGGGGGGGGGGGGGGGGGGGGGGGGGGGGGGGGGGGGGGGGGGGGGGGGGGGGGGGGGGGGGGGGGGGGGGGGGGGGGGGGGGGGGGGGGGGGGGGGGGGGGGGGGGGGGGGGGGGGGGGGGGGGGGGGGGGGGGGGGGGGGGGGGGGGGGGGGGGGGGGGGGGGGGGGGGGGGGGGGGGGGGGGGGGGGGGGGGGGGGGGGGGGGGGGGGGGGGGGGGGGGGGGGGGGGGGGGGGGGGGGGGGGGGGGGGGGGGGGGGGGGGGGGGGGGGGGGGGGGGGGGGGGGGGGGGGGGGGGGGGGGGGGGGGGGGGGGGGGGGGGGGGGGGGGGGGGGGGGGGGGGGGGGGGGGGGGGGGGGGGGGGGGGGGGGGGGGGGGGGGGGGGGGGGGGGGGGGGGGGGGGGGGGGGGGGGGGGGGGGGGGGGGGGGGGGGGGGGGGGGGGGGGGGGGGGGGGGGGGGGGGGGGGGGGGGGGGGGGGGGGGGGGGGGGGGGGGGGGGGGGGGGGGGGGGGGGGGGGGGGGGGGGGGGGGGGGGGGGGGGGGGGGGGGGGGGGGGGGGGGGGGGGGGGGGGGGGGGGGGGGGGGGGGGGGGGGGGGGGGGGGGGGGGGGGGGGGGGGGGGGGGGGGGGGGGGGGGGGGGGGGGGGGGGGGGGGGGGGGGGGGGGGGGGGGGGGGGGGGGGGGGGGGGGGGGGGGGGGGGGGGGGGGGGGGGGGGGGGGGGGGGGGGGGGGGGGGGGGGGGGGGGGGGGGGGGGGGGGGGGGGGGGGGGGGGGGGGGGGGGGGGGGGGGGGGGGGGGGGGGGGGGGGGGGGGGGGGGGGGGGGGGGGGGGGGGGGGGGGGGGGGGGGGGGGGGGGGGGGGGGGGGGGGGGGGGGGGGGGGGGGGGGGGGGGGGGGGGGGGGGGGGGGGGGGGGGGGGGGGGGGGGGGGGGGGGGGGGGGGGGGGGGGGGGGGGGGGGGGGGGGGGGGGGGGGGGGGGGGGGGGGGGGGGGGGGGGGGGGGGGGGGGGGGGGGGGGGGGGGGGGGGGGGGGGGGGGGGGGGGGGGGGGGGGGGGGGGGGGGGGGGGGGGGGGGGGGGGGGGGGGGGGGGGGGGGGGGGGGGGGGGGGGGGGGGGGGGGGGGGGGGGGGGGGGGGGGGGGGGGGGGGGGGGGGGGGGGGGGGGGGGGGGGGGGGGGGGGGGGGGGGGGGGGGGGGGGGGGGGGGGGGGGGGGGGGGGGGGGGGGGGGGGGGGGGGGGGGGGGGGGGGGGGGGGGGGGGGGGGGGGGGGGGGGGGGGGGGGGGGGGGGGGGGGGGGGGGGGGGGGGGGGGGGGGGGGGGGGGGGGGGGGGGGGGGGGGGGGGGGGGGGGGGGGGGGGGGGGGGGGGGGGGGGGGGGGGGGGGGGGGGGGGGGGGGGGGGGGGGGGGGGGGGGGGGGGGGGGGGGGGGGGGGGGGGGGGGGGGGGTAGGTCATCCACTTGAGGGAAATTTGCTACTGTCCTACAAACCTCTGCACTTGGAGGCCCAACAACGTCTACAAGAAGAAGGTTGCGTAGTAGACATCAAGCTAATTTCTGACGCCGTTGCCGGGGAGGTGAGTGCTGGAAGGTATATCTTTAGATCTTGCAATCAAATCTTTTAGTTTCTTGTTTTATCACTAGTTTAGTTTATAAAATAAAATTACAAAAAAATGGAATTGAGGTTGCCTCATATGCTTCATCTTTTTTATATCTTTCGTGAGAATAAGGATTCCGATAATTGTGCTCAAGTGTTAGAGGACGAAGTCTATAAATTGTTTGCCACTAAATCTTTGAATAATGAGCATGATTGCAATGTTGTTAGTATGAATTCTTTGAATATCCATGATGCTAATGATATGCAAAGCCATAAGCTTGGGGATGCTATGTTTGATGAAGATGATATTTTTAGTTCCCCAAGTTTTGATGTACAAATTTATTATGATGATAGCATGTCTCCTATTTATGATGATTGCAATATTTATGAAAGTGGGTTCGGAAGAGTGTCAACTTTAGATAATAATTATCCCACTATTTTGGAGGGTGTTGAATCTTATTATAATGATAAAAGTGGATTTGGAGAGGTCATGACTTTATTTAGTAATGATTCCACTATTTTGGAAGAGGTTTCAATCGATTATGATGAGAACAAAGTCGCTACTTATGATGATTATTGTGATGACACTTATGTTATAAAAAGTAGTGATGATTATATTTATAAAACTTGTCATGATTATGATTACCCTTTTTCTGAATATTATTCTTTTAATATGGAAATAATTTATAGTATTCGAGTTTCTTATGATACTCCCACCATTCCGAATGAGAAGAGTTTTGCTTATGTGGAGAGTAGTAAAATTTCTATGCTTATGGATCATAAAAGTAATGCTTTATGTGATGGTTATATTGTTGAATTAATTTATGATGCCACTGAAAATTATTATGAGGGTGGAATATATGCTTGTAGGAGCTGCAATAATATCAAGCTTCCTCTTTATGTGTTGAAAATCTTGAAGTTATGCTTGTTTTGCCTTCCTATGCTAGTTGATTGTTGCTCCCATAAGTTATTTGCTCCCAAAATCCCTATGCATAGGAAGTGGGTTAGACTTAAATGTACTAGTCATATGCTTCATGATGCTCCCTTTATGTTCCAATCTTATCTTTTATGCGAGCATCATTGATATATTCATGCCTAGCTAAAAAGGCATTAAAGAAAACCGCTTGTTGGGAGACAACGCAATAGTTACCCCTACTGTTTTTGTGTGTTAACATGATTAAGCTACTTTAGTAATCATGTTTTATAGCTTTTGTTTCAATAAAGTGCCAAGTAAAGCCTTTGGGATAGTGTGGTTGATAGTTGACTTGATTCTGTGCAAAAACAGAAACTTTTGCACCCAGTCCCAGAATTGTTTGAATTCACTGGAGCTCGGAAAAACTCTGAATTTTTTACAAAATATTTATATACTAATTTTCTACGCTTTACTAAGTTTTCAGAATTTTTGGAGTTACAGAAGTATGATTTAAACTCAGATCTTTACAGCATGTTCTGTTCTTGACAGATTCTGTTTTCGATGCATAGTTTGCTTGTTTTCTAGTTTCTATGGCTTATATTGCTTAATATAAATTATAGAAATGATAGGGTACAGTAGGAATCATGTGAGAAAAATTATGAATCTTGTCTTGACAGTACCAAAGTGAATGATTTGTTTTACTATACTAACGGAGCTTACGAGTTTCCTGTTGAGTTTTGTGTTGTGAAGTTTTCAAGTTTTGGGTGAAGTTTTGATGGACTACGGAATAAATAGTGTCAAGATCCTAAGCTTGGGGATGCCCAATGCACCCCAAGGTAATATTCAAGGACAACCAAGATCCTAAGCTTGGGGATGCCCCGGAAGGCATCCCCTCTTTCGTCTTTGTTCATCGGTAACCTTACTTGGAGCTATATTTTTATTCACCACATGATATGAGTTTTGCTTGAAGCATCATTTTCTTTTATTAGTAGTTACTTGCTGTTACTTAGAGTAATGTTTTTCATCTTTTAGTTCAATAAAAAGGTCAAGTATAGCTTTTACCATGCTTATTTTGCATGTCTATATGTTGCTGTTTTGAAAACAGAAAGTTTTCTATCATTGTATGAATTCTTCTGGAAAGTCAGAACGTGGTAAAACCTTGAAATTTTTACACAATTAGTAGCAACAAATTTTATACAGTGTGGTAATTTTTCAGAAATTTTTGAGTTAGGGAAGTACCAGTACAATTGCACTCTTTACAGACTATCCTGTTTAGACAGATTGCTGTTATATTTGCATTGTTTGCATATGTTTGCTTGTTTAATGATTCTATTTGAGGATAGGAGTATTAAATATGCAGAGGCATTTAGTATGCATTGTTAAATAATAATTTTAGTGATTTTCTACAGTAGAGAATGATAAGGTTTTGCATTTGATTTATACTAACTTTTCTCACGAGTTCTTGTTGAGTTTTGTGTGGATGAAGTTTTTAAGATTTAGGGAAACCATCATATAAAAGGAATTAAGGAGACACAAAAGCTCAAGCTTAGGGATGCCCAAGGCATCCCAATATAATATTTCAAGAAGTCTCAAGCATCTAAGCTTGGGGATGCCCCGGTAGGCATCCCACCTTTCTTCATCAAGAATTATCGGTTAGTATCGGTTGAGACTAAGTTTTTGCTCCTTCACACGATGTGTGCTATTTTTAGAATGTCATTTTATTTTGTTTTGCTTGCTGTTTTAATAAAGTACTTAAGATCTGAATTTTATTTATGAGAGAGAGTCTTCATATAGCTACATAATTATTCAACTACTCATTGATCTTCACTTATATCTTTTTGGAGTAGTTTGTCATTTACTCACGTGCTTCACTTATATCCTATGAGTAAATGGTTGAATGAATTGAATATCATAAATCTGAAATTATATATGTTTCGTATGCTTATCGCATGGGGAGTAATGACTTCACATATAAGAAGTGGAGGTGGTAAATTTATTGAAAGTTAGCAAACATAGTATTGGTCACTTGAACAATTCATGAAAGAATATTGAAGGAAGAGAGATTTCACATATAAATATACTATCTTGGACATCTTTTATGATTGTGAGCCCCATTAATTATTTTCAAACTTGAGCAAATTAGTTGAAGTTGGACAAGGAAGACAACGTAATGAGTTATGCTTGGGTATATTTGTATCGAAGTTATATTGTTATGGATCCTCCAACATGTGGTGCTTGCTATTTAGAATCTTTTGCTCTTGAAAATTTCTGTACTAAGCGAGAATACTGCTTGTGCATCCAAAATCCTTGAACCAAGTTTCTTCCATGAATGTCCACCATATCTACCTATATGCGGTATTTACCTGTCGTTCCAAGTAAATTTGCATGTGCCAAACTCTAAACCTTCAAATAATAATCTGTTTTGTATGCCCGAGTCGCTCATGTAGCGACTAGGGGCTGTCAGTATCTTCCATGCTAGGTGGGTTATTCTCACGATGAGTGTTTATTCACTTATCATTCACGAGAGAGTGGCTGGTAATTGGGATGCCCAGTCCTATGATCAAAAGATCAAAAACAAAATTTCAAATAATTAAACAAAACTCCCCCAGGAAAGTTGTTGGTATGGACGGCACCCGTGAATTCGGCTAGCCGTGGAGTGTGATTGTTGGTGGAAGGGGAGTAAAAACTTTACCATTCTGTTTGGGAACCGCCTATAATGTGTCGAGCATGGAAGATAGTGAGAACTCTTGGTTGTTATGTTGACAATGAAAGCATACCTCTCAAAATTATTTTCATCTCTGTTTTAAAAGCTTCGAGCTCTGGCACCTCTGCAAATCCCTGCTTCCCTCTGCGAAGGGCCTATCTTTTACTTTTATGCAAGAGTCAGTAGTATTCCTTCTCATTCCAACCTATCCTTTAGTTGGCAAGCATCATGTGGTGGGGAAAGATCTAAGCATATGGGGGGGGGGGGGGGGGGGGGGGGGGGGGGGGGGGGGGGGGGGGGGGGGGGGGGGGGGGGGGGGGGGGGGGGGGGGGGGGGGGGGGGGGGGGGGGGGGGGGGGGGGGGGGGGGGGGGGGGGGGGGGGGGGGGGGGGGGGGGGGGGGGGGGGGGGGGGGGGGGGGGGGGGGGGGGGGGGGGGGGGGGGGGGGGG
>JAAAWM010010826.1:0-22500 GCA_036873465.1 Thinopyrum obtusiflorum | reverse complement strand
GATACGATGCATATGGTCTTTTAGAATGGCTCATCTGTTATAGAAAACAGAGGCGGTGACCACTGTATGTTTCACAAGGAGAAGCAGTATTGCGATCATGTGGAGATCAGGCTAATTTATAGGGAGGGCAAAAAAAGATGCAAGGAAGGGGAGAAGACGACACATTTAACATTTTTTCTCTCAATATGTTAGTTCAAGAAAATCATATGAATTGTTGTCAAAAGTATGTAAAAGTTGTAAAATATTAGCATGAAATAATCAAAAGTTATAGATACGACGGAGACGTATCAGCTTCCCCAACCTTAATTCCTGCTCGTCCACGAGTAGGTAAATGATAAAAAGGATAATTTTTGATGTGGCAAGAATAGTCTTGAACATATAATGTAACCATGGCATGACTATTAGGGTATGAGTGATTCAAGGCAATAGTCTATCAATTTGATATTGAAACAATAATACAAAACATGCATGTATGTATTTCATCATTGCCTTTCATAATAATGGAGCTAAAGGAAACAAACTCTATACACTTAGCTGTGGTAAGCATGACACGCTCATTCTTCCCTACATAGATATATCAAATAAAGAGTGCCTCGATGACAAGCCAAGCAATTGGTTCATACTTTTTAACGCGCTTCAACATTTACAACCCCACGCAATACATGAGCGTGAGCCATGGATATAGCCCTATAGGGGGAATAGAATGTGGTGATAGAGCTCAATAAGGGGAAGTCAAAAAATGAGAAATTCTCGCATCGACGCGGCTAATCAACTGGTTATGGAGATGCTCATCAATTGATATCAATGCGAGGAGTAGGGATTGCCATGCAACAGATGCACTAAGAGTTATAAGTGTATGAAAGCTCAACAGAAACTAAGTGGGTGTGCATCCAACTTGCTTGCTCATGAAGAACTCGGGCATTTGAGGAAGCCCGTCGTCGGGATATACAAGCCTAATGAAAAATTCCCACTAGTATATGTAAGTGACAACTCAAGAGACTCTCTATATGAAGAACATGGTGCTACTTTGAAACACAAGTGTGGTAAAAGGATATTAGCATTGCCCCTTCTCTCTTTTTCTCTCATTTTTTTCTTTTTTTCTTTTTTTTTAAATTTTGATGTGCTCCTTTTGGCCTTTTTTTTTGAATTTTTCGCCGAAGTCTCATCCCGACTTGTGGGGGAACCATGGTATTTATCATCCTTTCCTCACTGGGACAATGCTCTAATAATGATGATCATCACACTTTTATTTACTTACAGCTCGACATTACAACTTGATAAAACTGATACAAGATGACTCTATATGAATGCCTCTGGCAGTGTACCAGGATGTGCAATGATCTAGCGTAGCAAAGATACCAAAAAAATGGACAAGCCATGAAAATAACATGCTAGCTATCTTACGATCATGCAAAGCAATATGACAATGAATGCTCAAGTCATGTATATGATGATGATGGAAATTGCATGGCAATATATATCGGAATGGCTATGGAAATGCCATGATAGGTAGGTATAGTGGATGTTTTGAGGAAGTTATAAGGAGGCTTATGTGTGATAGAGCGCATCATATCACGGGGTTTGGATGCACCGACGAAGTTTGCACCAACTCTCGAGGTGAGAAAGTGCAATGCACGGTACCGAAGAGGCTATCAATATGCGGAAAGGTGAGAGTGTGTATAATCCATGGAATCACATTAGTTATAAAGAACTCATATACTTATTGTGAAAGTTTATTAGACCTCGAAGCAAAGTACTACTCGCATGCCCCTAGGGGGATAGATTGGTAGGAAAATACCATTGCTTGTCCCCGACCGCCACTCATAAGGCTCAATCAATGATAAATTATGCTCCGACCTCATGGCTAATGTCATGGGCCACCACTTTACATGCGTGAGGATTTACTTGCGTAAAGACTTACTTCCCTTAACACCATTTTTAATACTCAAACTTAATTCTTTTACTAGCATGCCCCCATATTACCACCTCAATATCGCAAAACTATTGCAAGGAATCAAACATATCATATTCAGTGATCTACAAGCTTTATGTAGGATTTTATGACTAACCATGTGAGTGACCAATTCCCGTTGACTCTCTAAATAGATATAAGTGAAGCATGAGAGTTTTAATTCTTTCTACAAAACACTTGCCCACGCTCTAACAAATATAAGTGAAGCAAAAGAGCATTCTACAAATAACGGTTTTCTAAATGTACAGAAACGAGCATCCAAACTTCAAATGGTATAAGTGAAGCACATGAAGCATTCTATAAAGCCATACTCAAAAGATATAAGTGAAGTGCTGGTACCTGCAGACCAAACAGGGTAGTGTAGCACTTTCGTAGAAGTATCCCAATGAGTAATCGTCCCAACAAAGAGCAGAGGAGAGTATTTATGGAGGCATTTTTGTCACACACAAAGGTGCCACAACTCTTGTGTGAAGTACTGCTTGAGCTTCTGCAAATACTGTTATTGTCCTGGGTAAACAACAAACTAAATATACTAGTAAAAAGAGGATTTAAATGTGTCTACGAAATAACTAAGAAAAGTAAATAACAGGAGATTTAAAATTTAAATGGTGTTTCCTCCAATGAAGAGATTAGGTGCAAAGGGATTTTAGTTCATGGTAAGAATATATGAATTGTGCCAGTGCGGCGGTAATACCAGTTACGTTGTATTATACTCAGAATATATGATATAAACTTTCTGTAGGCAGTTCTCCCTAGAGTTATGAAACTCCTCCACTTGGGGTTACATTTTCATTCTATGGTCCTGCTTCTCTGTTGCCACAGAGTGGTCGTTTCCACATTAAGGTCATAAGACCGGAACCAAGCATTACTTCAATGGATCACAGTTATCTCATATTGTCTTCGGTTCTCATAGATATCTCCACCTGTCACGTCAGGGGTCACAGAGTTCCTAAACAATATGTGTTACCTGTGTAGGTCTTGAGATCATGTTGCCTGGGCCCTTAAATTGGACAACACTCATAGAGTTCACCACAGTATAACAACATACTAAATAGATCATACTACTACGAATTCAAATGACGACATATAGGATAGGCACATATCAAGTTTACCACTCACCTACGCTACTTGTGAGCTGCGTTGGAATTTTCTCGAAGAGGAGAGGATGATGCAGTACAATAGAGATAAGTATTTCCCTCAGTTAAGAACCAAGGTCATCAATCTAGTAGAACCACACAACACCTCGTTAACAGTACCTGCACACAAGATAACAAATCCTTGCACCCAATGCGAACAAGGGGTTGTCAATCCCTCGGCGGTTAATTGCAATATTAAATTGTATGGTGGTAGATAGATAGATCGCACAAAAATATAAAATAAAATAAAGAAAGAAAAATTGCAGCAAGGTATTTTTGGATTTTAATATATGATAAAAGTATACTCGGGGGCCATATTTTTCACTAGAGGCTTCTCTCGAGAAAATAGCATACGGCGGGAAAACAAATTACTGTTGGGCAATTGATAGAAAAGCAAATAATCATGACGATATCCAAGGCAATGATAATGTATATAGGCATCATGTCCGAGACAAGTGGACCGAAACGATTCTGCATCTACTACTATTACTCCACACATCGACCGCTATCTGGGGGGGGGGGGGGGGGGGGGGGGGGGGGGGGGGGGGGGGGGGGGGGGGGGGGGGGGGGGGGGGGGGGGGGGGGGGGGGACAAAGTAAACTCACGCATGAATAAACCCCATCTTTTTACCCTTAATAGCAACGATACATATGTGTTATGTCCCCTTCTGTCACTGGGATTGAGCACCGCAAGATCGAACCCATTACAAACCACCTCTTCCCATTGCAAGATAAATCAATCTAGTTGGCCAAACCAAATCAATAGGTCGGAGAAGAAATACAAAGCTATAACCATCATGCATAAAACAGTTCAGAGAAAACTCAAATAATATTCATGGATAATCTAATCATAAACTCACAATTCATCGGATACCAATAAACACATCACAAAAAAGAAATACATCAAATAGAACTCCAAGAACATCAAGGAGAATATTGTATTGAAGAACATCGAGAGAGAATAAGCCATCTAGCTACTAACTATGGACCCGTAGGTCTGTCGTAAACTACTCATGCATCATCGGAAGGGAAGAAAGGTTGATGTAGAGCCTCTCCATGATCAATTCCCCCTCCGACGGAGTACCGGCGGAGGCCTCCAGATGGGATCTTGATACGTCCATTTTGCATCATGTTTTCCTACTATTATTTATCATGTTTTTATGCATAATAATGCTTTTTGGAGTATTTCTAATGTCTTTTCTCTCATATTATGCAAGGTTTACACAAAGAGGGAGAATGTTGGCAGCTGGAATTCTAGACCTGGAAAAACTACATCAGAGTTACCTATTCTGCACATCTCCAAATGAGCTGAAAATTTATGAAGAATTGTTTTCGAATATATGAAGAATATTGGAGCAAACAACTACCAGAGTGGGCCCACCAGGTGGGCACAACCCACCTGGGCGTGCCAGGGAGCCCAAGCGCGCCCTGGTGGGTTGTGCCCTCCTCGGCCCACCTCCGGTGCCCCTCTTCTGGTATATAAGTCATTTTGACGTAGAAAAAATAAGGAGAGGACTTTCGCGATGAAGCACCGCCGTCTCGAGGTGGAACTTGGGCAGGAGCACTTTTGCCCTCCGACGGAGCGATTCCGCCTGGGGAACTTTCCTTCCGGAGGGGGGAATTCATCGTCATCATCATCACCAACAACTCTCCCATCTTTGGGAGGGACATCTCCATCAACATCTTCGGGGGGGGGGGGGGGGGGGGGGGGGGGGGGGGGGGGGGGGGGGGGGGGGGGGGGGGGGGGGGGGGGGGGGGGGGGGGGGGGGGGGGGGGGGGGGGGGGGGGGGGGGGGGGGGGGGGGGGGGGGGGGGGGGGGGGGGGGGGGGGGGGGGGGGGGGGGGGGGGGGGGGGGGGGGGGGGGGGGGGGGGGGGGGGGGGGGGGGGGGGGGGGGGGGGGGGGGGGGGGGGGGGGGGGGGGGGGGGGGGGGGGGGGGGGGGGGGGGGGGGGGGGGGGGGGGGGGGGGGGGGGGGGGGGGGGGGGGGGGGGGGGGGGGGGGGGGGGGGGGGGGGGGGGGGGGGGGGGGGGGGGGGGGGGGGGGGGGGGGGGGGGGGGGGGGGGGGGGGGGGGGGGGGGGGGGGGGGGGGGGGGGGGGGGGGGGGGGGGGGGGGGGGGGGGGGGGGGGGGGGGGGGGGGGGGGGGGGGGGGGGGGGGGGGGGGGGGGGGGGGGGGGGGGGGGGGGGGGGGGGGGGGGGGGGGGGGGGGGGGGGGGGGGGGGGGGGGGGGGGGGGGGGGGGGGGGGGGGGGGGGGGGGGGGGGGGGGGGGGGGGGGGGGGGGGGGGGGGGGGGGGGGGGGGGGGGGGGGGGGGGGGGGGGGGGGGGGGGGGGGGGGGGGGGGGGGGGGGGGGGGGGGGGGGGGGGGGGGGGGGGGGGGGGGGGGGGGGGGGGGGGGGGGGGGGGGGGGGGGGGGGGGGGGGGGGGGGGGGGGGGGGGGGGGGGGGGGGGGGGGGGGGGGGGGGGGGGGGGGGGGGGGGGGGGGGGGGGGGGGGGGGGGGGGGGGGGGGGGGGGGGGGGGGGGGGGGGGGGGGGGGGGGGGGGGGGGGGGGGGGGGGGGGGGGGGGGGGGGGGGGGGGGGGGGGGGGGGGGGGGGGGGGGGGGGGGGGGGGGGGGGGGGGGGGGGGGGGGGGGGGGGGGGGGGGGGGGGGGGGGGGGGGGGGGGGGGGGGGGGGGGGGGGGGGGGGGGGGGGGGGGGAGATAGCGGTCGATGTGTGGAGTAATAGTAGTAGATGCAGAATCGTTTCGGTCCACTTGTCTCGGACATGATGCCTATATACATTATCATTGCCTTGGATATCGTCATGATTATTTGCTTTTCTATCAATTGCCCAACAGTAATTTGTTTTCCCGCCGTATGCTATTTTCTCGAGAGAAGCCTCTAGTGAAAAATATGGCCCCCGAGTATACTTTTATCATATATTAAAATCCAAAAATACCTTGCTGCAATTTTTCTTTCTTTATTTTATTTTATATTTTTGTGCGATCTATCTATCTACCACCATACAATTTAATATTGCAATTAACCGCCGAGGGATTGACAACCCCTTGTTCGCATTGGGTGCAAGGATTTGTTATCTTGTGTGCAGGTACTGTTAACGAGGTGTTGTGTGGTTCTACTAGATTGATGACCTTGGTTCTTAACTGAGGGAAATACTTATCTCTATTGTACTGCATCATCCTCTCCTCTTCGAGAAAATTCCAACGCAGCTCACAAGTAGCGTAGGTGAGTGGTAAACTTGATATGTGCCTATCCTATATGTCGTCATTTGAATTCGTAGTAGTATGATCTATTTAGTATGTTGTTATACTGTGGTGAACTCTATGAGTGTTGTCCAATTTAAGGGCCCAGGCAACATGATCTCAAGACCTACACAGGTAACACATATTGTTTAGGAACTCTGTGACCCCTGACGTGACAGGTGGAGATATCTATGAGAACCGAAGACAATATGAGATAACTGTGATCCATTGAAGTAATGCTTGGTTCCGGTCTTATGACCTTAATGTGGAAACGACCACTCTGTGGCAACAGAGAAGCAGGACCATAGAATGAAAATGTAACCCCAAGTGGAGGAGTTTCATAACTCTAGGGAGAACTGCCTACAGAAAGTTTATATCATATATTCTGAGTATAATACAACGTAACTGGTATTACCGCCGCACTGGCACAATTCATATATTCTTACCATGAACTAAAATCCCTTTGCACCTAATCTCTTCATTGGAGGAAACACCATTTAAATTTTAAATCTCCTGTTATTTACTTTTCTTAGTTATTTCGTAGACACATTTAAATCCTCTTTTTACTAGTATATTTAGTTTGTTGTTTACCCAGGACAATAACAGTATTTGCAGAAGCTCAAGCAGTACTTCACACAAGAGTTGTGGCACCTTTGTGTGTGACAAAAATGCCTCCATAAATACTCTCCTCTGCTCTTTGTTGGGACGATTACTCATTGGGATACTTCTACGAAAGTGCTACACTACCCTGTTTGGTCTGCAGGTACCAGCACTTCACTTATATCTTTTGAGTATGGCTTTATAGAATGCTTCATGTGCTTCACTTATACCATTTGAAGTTTGGATGCTCGTTTCTGTACATTTAGAAAACCGTTATTTGTAGAATGCTCTTTTGCTTCACTTATATTTGTTAGAGCGTGGGCAAGTGTTTTGTAGAAAGAATTAAAACTCTCATGCTTCACTTATATCTATTTAGAGAGTCAACGGGAATTGGTCACTCACATGGTTAGTCATAAAATCCTACATAAAGCTTGTAGATCACTGAATATGATATGTTTGATTCCTTGCAATAGTTTTGCGATATTGAGGTGGTAATATGGGGGCATGCTAGTAAAAGAATTAAGTTTGAGTATTAAAAATGGTGTTAAGGGAAGTAAGTCTTTACGCAAGTAAATCCTCACGCATGTAAAGTGGTGGCCCATGACATTAGCCATGAGGTCGGAGCATAATTTATCATTGATTGAGCCTTATGAGTGGCGGTCGGGGACAAGCAATGGTATTTTCCTACCAATCTATCCCCCTAGGGGCATGCGAGTAGTACTTTGCTTCGAGGTCTAATAAACTTTCACAATAAGTATATGAGTTCTTTATAACTAATGTGATTCCATGGATTATACACACTCTCACCTTTCCGCATATTGATAGCCTCTTCGGTACCGTGCATTGCACTTTCTCACCTCGAGAGTTGGTGCAAACTTCGTCGGTGCATCCAAACCCCGTGATATGATGCGCTCTATCACACATAAGCCTCCTTATAACTTCCTCAAAACATCCACTATACCTACCTATCATGGCATTTCCATAGCCATTCCGATATATATTGCCATGCAATTTCCATCATCATCATATACATGACTTGAGCATTCATTGTCATATTGCTTTGCATGATCGTAAGATAGCTAGCATGTTATTTTCATGGCTTGTCCATTTTTTTGGTATCTTTGCTACGCTAGATCATTGCACATCCTGGTACACTGCCAGAGGCATTCATATAGAGTCATCTTGTATCAGTTTTATCAAGTTGTAATGTCGAGCTGTAAGTAAATAAAAGTGTGATGATCATCATTATTAGAGCATTGTCCCAGTGAGGAAAGGATGATAAATACCATGGTTCCCCCACAAGTCGGGATGAGACTTCGGCGAAAAATTCAAAAAAAAAGGCCAAAAGGAGCACATCAAAATTTAAAAAAAAAGAAAAAAAGAAAAAAATGAGAGAAAAAGAGAGAAGGGGCAATGCTAATATCCTTTTACCACACTTGTGTTTCAAAGTAGCACCATGTTCTTCATATAGAGAGTCTCTTGAGTTGTCACTTACATATACTAGTGGGAATTTTTCATTAGGCTTGTATATCCCGACGACGGGCTTCCTCAAATGCCCGAGTTCTTCATGAGCAAGCAAGTTGGATGCACACCCACTTAGTTTCTGTTGAGCTTTCATACACTTATAACTCTTAGTGCATCTGTTGCATGGCAATCCCTACTCCTCGCATTGATATCAATTGATGAGCATCTCCATAACCAGTTGATTAGCCGCGTCGATGCGAGAATTTCTCATTTTTTGACTTCCCCTTATTGAGCTCTATCACCACATTCTATTCCCCCTATAGGGCTATATCCATGGCTCACGCTCATGTATTGCGTGGGGTTGTAAATGTTGAAGCGCGTTAAAAAGTATGAACCAATTGCTTGGCTTGTCATCGAGGCACTCTTTATTTGATATATCTATGTAGGGAAGAATGAGCGTGTCATGCTTACCACAGCTAAGTGTATAGAGTTTGTTTCCTTTAGCTCCATTATTATGAAAGGCAATGATGAAATACATACATGCATGTTTTGTATTATTGTTTCAATATCAAATTGATAGACTATTGCCTTGAATCACTCATACCCTAATAGTCATGCCATGGTTACATTATATGTTCAAGACTATTCTTGCCACATCAAAAATTATCCTTTTTATCATTTACCTACTCGTGGACGAGCAGGAATTAAGGTTGGGGAAGCTGATACGTCTCCGTCGTATCTATAACTTTTGATTATTTCATGCTAATATTTTACAACTTTTACATACTTTTGACAACAATTCATATGATTTTCTTGAACTAACATATTGAGAGAAAAAATGTTAAATGTGTCGTCTTCTCCCCTTCCTTGCATCTTTTTTTGCCCTCCCTATAAATTAGCCTGATCTCCACATGATCGCAATACTGCTTCTCCTTGTGAAACATACAGTGGTCACCGCCTCTGTTTTCTATAACAGATGAGCCATTCTAAAAGACCATATGCATCGTATCCTCCACCTCCAAGGTCCCACCACATTTTATCTAATGAACAAAGCAGCCCTTCGTGTGCACATCTCATCTTCCGCCGCAATCGATGGAATTCAGGCCTGCCACGCATGATCTTGTCACCAAAAGATGTGGCTCGATCTTGGCAGAATCAGGCCTCGACCTATTCAGGTGGTGTATTCCGACGCGATCTTGGAGAGGCATGGAGCGTGTCTCCGGCCGATGCATCTTTATTGTCTTCAAGATTTCGTTTTCAAGGGTGGACTACAACTATGCCTCACAAAGCCTCGAGTGATGGTGTCTCTCCACGACCACGGTAGGTTGCAGGTGTTCTTCTTCTTTGTCGCCGGCTTCGTTGTCCTTTGCTTATTGTACTATTGCAGGAGTACTCTACCTTAATACAAATCTAGTAATATAGTAGTGTACCTTTCAAAAAAGAGAAAGGTGTCATCGGGCACCTGCGGGGGGGGGGGGGGGGGGGGGGGGGGGGGGGGGGGGGGGGGGGGGGGGGGGGGGGGGGGGGGGGGGGGGGGGGGGGGGGGGGGGGGGGGGGGGGGGGGGGGGGGGGGGGGGGGGGGGGGGGGGGGGGGGGGGGGGGGGGGGGGGGGGGGGGGGGGGGGGGGGGGGGGGGGGGGGGGGGGGGGGGGGGGGGGGGGGGGGGGGGGGGGGGGGGGGGGGGGGGGGGGGGGGGGGGGGGGGGGGGGGGGGGGGGGGGGGGGGGGGGGGGGGGGGGGGGGGGGGGGGGGGGGGGGGGGGGGGGGGGGGGGGGGGGGGGGGGGGGGGGGGGGGGGGGGGGGGGGGGGGGGGGGGGGGGGGGGGGGGGGGGGGGGGGGGGGGGGGGGGGGGGGGGGGGGGGGGGGGGGGGGGGGGGGGGGGGGGGGGGGGGGGGGGGGGGGGGGGGGGGGGGGGGGGGGGGGGGGGGGGGGGGGGGGGGGGGGGGGGGGGGGGGGGGGGGGGGGGGGGGGGGGGGGGGGGGGGGGGGGGGGGGGGGGGGGGGGGGGGGGGGGGGGGGGGGGGGGGGGGGGGGGGGGGGGGGGGGGGGGGGGGGGGGGGGGGGGGGGGGGGGGGGGGGGGGGGGGGGGGGGGGGGGGGGGGGGGGGGGGGGGGGGGGGGGGGGGGGGGGGGGGGGGGGGGGGGGGGGGGGGGGGGGGGGGGGGGGGGGGGGGGGGGGGGGGGGGGGGGGGGGGGGGGGGGGGGGGGGGGGGGGGGGGGGGGGGGGGGGGGGGGGGGGGGGGGGGGGGGGGGGGGGGGGGGGGGGGGGGGGGGGGGGGGGGGGGGGGGGGGGGGGGGGGGGGGGGGGGGGGGGGGGGGGGGGGGGGGGGGGGGGGGGGGGGGGGGGGGGGGGGGGGGGGGGGGGGGGGGGGGGGGGGGGGGGGGGGGGGGGGGGGGGGGGGGGGGGGGGGGGGGGGGGGGGGGGGGGGGGGGGGGGGGGGGGGGGGGGGGGGGGGGGGGGGGGGGGGGGGGGGGGGGGGGGGGGGGGGGGGGGGGGGGGGGGGGGGGGGGGGGGGGGGGGGGGGGGGGGGGGGGGGGGGGGGGGGGGGGGGGGGGGGGGGGGGGGGGGGGGGGGGGGGGGGGGGGGGGGGGGGGGGGGGGGGGGGGGGGGGGGGGGGGGGGGGGGGGGGGGGGGGGGGGGGGGGGGGGGGGGGGGGGGGGGGGGGGGGGGGGGGGGGGGGGGGGGGGGGGGGGGGGGGGGGGGGGGGGGGGGGGGGGGGGGGGGGGGGGGGGGGGGGGGGGGGGGGGGGGGGGGGGGGGGGGGGGGGGGGGGGGGGGGGGGGGGGGGGGGGGGGGGGGGGGGGGGGGGGGGGGGGGGGGGGGGGGGGGGGGGGGGGGGGGGGGGGGGGGGGGGGGGGGGGGGGGGGGGGGGGGGGGGGGGGGGGGGGGGGGGGGGGGGGGGGGGGGGGGGGGGGGGGGGGGGGGGGGGGGGGGGGGGGGGGGGGGGGGGGGGGGGGGGGGGGGGGGGGGGGGGGGGGGGGGGGGGGGGGGGGGGGGGGGGGGGGGGGGGGGGGGGGGGGGGGGGGGGGGGGGGGGGGGGGGGGGGGGGGGGGGGGGGGGGGGGGGGGGGGGGGGGGGGGGGGGGGGGGGGGGGGGGGGGGGGGGGGGGGGGGGGGGGGGGGGGGGGGGGGGGGGGGGGGGGGGGGGGGGGGGGGGGGGGGGGGGGGGGGGGGGGGGGGGGGGGGGGGGGGGGGGGGGGGGGGGGGGGGGGGGGGGGGGGGGGGGGGGGGGGGGGGGGGGGGGGGGGGGGGGGGGGGGGGGGGGGGGGGGGGGGGGGGGGGGGGGGGGGGGGGGGGGGGGGGGGGGGGGGGGGGGGGGGGGGGGGGGGGGGGGGGGGGGGGGGGGGGGGGGGGGGGGGGGGGGGGGGGGGGGGGGGGGGGGGGGGGGGGGGGGGGGGGGGGGGGGGGGGGGGGGGGGGGGGGGGGGGGGGGGGGGGGGGGGGGGGGGGGGGGGGGGGGGGGGGGGGGGGGGGGGGGGGGGGGGGGGGGGGGGGGGGGGGGGGGGGGGGGGGGGGGGGGGGGGGGGGGGGGGGGGGGGGGGGGGGGGGGGGGGGGGGGGGGGGGGGGGGGGGGGGGGGGGGGGGGGGGGGGGGGGGGGGGGGGGGGGGGGGGGGGGGGGGGGGGGGGGGGGGGGGGGGGGGGGGGGGGGGGGGGGGGGGGGGGGGGGGGGGGGGGGGGGGGGGGGGGGGGGGGGGGGGGGGGGGGGGGGGGGGGGGGGGGGGGGGGGGGGGGGGGGGGGGGGGGGGGGGGGGGGGGGGGGGGGGGGGGGGGGGGGGGGGGGGGGGGGGGGGGGGGGGGGGGGGGGGGGGGGGGGGGGGGGGGGGGGGGGGGGGGGGGGGGGGGCTTGTTCTAGGTAAAGCAAACGTTAAAGTGTGCGTAGAGTTGTATCGGTGGTCAATAGAACTTGAGGGAATATTTGTTCTGCCTTTAGCTCCTCGTTGGTTTCGACACTCTTATTTATCAAAGAAGGCTACAAACGACCCCCTATACTTGTGGGTTATCACTTCTCTCGAGAAAAATACCAACGGTGGGTAAACAAATTACTGTTGGGCAATTGATAGAACTTCAAATAATCGTGACGATATCCAGGCAATGATCATTATATAGGCATCACGTCCAGGATTAGTAGACCGACTCCTGCCTGCATCTACTACTATTACTCCACACATCGACCACTATCTAGCATGCATCTAGTGTATTAAGTTCATGGAAAAACAGAGTAATGCAATAAGAATGATGACATGATGTAGACCAGATCTATTTATGTAGAAATAGACCCCATCTTGTTATCCTTAATAGCAACGATACATACGTGTCGGTTCCCCTTCTGTCACTGTGATCAAGCACCATAAGATCGAACCCATCACAAAGCACCTCTTCCCATTGCAAGATAAATAGATCGAGTTGGCCAAACAAAACCCAAATATCGGAGAAGAAATACGAGGCTATAAGTTATCATGCATATAAGAGATCAAAGAACACTCAAATAACTTTCATGGATAAAAAGATAGATCTGATCATAAACTCAAAGTTCATCCGACCCCAACAAACACACCGCAAAAAGAGTTACATCATATGGATCTCCAAGAGACCAGGGGGGGGGGGGGGGGGGGGGGGGGGGGGGGGGGGGGGGGGGGGGGGGGGGGGGGGGGGGGGGGGGGGGGGGGGGGGGGGGGGGGGGGGGGGGGGGGGGGGGGGGGGGGGGGGGGGGGGGGGGGGGGGGGGGGGGGGGGGGGGGGGGGGGGGGGGGGGGGGGGGGGGGGGGGGGGGGGGGGGGGGGGGGGGGGGGGGGGGGGGGGGGGGGGGGGGGGGGGGGGGGGGGGGGGGGGGGGGGGGGGGGGGGGGGGGGGGGGGGGGGGGGGGGGGGGGGGGGGGGGGGGGGGGGGGGGGGGGGGGGGGGGGGGGGGGGGGGGGGGGGGGGGGGGGGGGGGGGGGGGGGGGGGGGGGGGGGGGGGGGGGGGGGGGGGGGGGGGGGGGGGGGGGGGGGGGGGGGGGGGGGGGGGGGGGGGGGGGGGGGGGGGGGGGGGGGGGGGGGGGGGGGGGGGGGGGGGGGGGGGGGGGGGGGGGGGGGGGGGGGGGGGGGGGGGGGGGGGGGGGGGGGGGGGGGGGGGGGGGGGGGGGGGGGGGGGGGGGGGGGGGGGGGGGGGGGGGGGGGGGGGGGGGGGGGGGGGGGGGGGGGGGGGGGGGGGGGGGGGGGGGGGGGGGGGGGGGGGGGGGGGGGGGGGGGGGGGGGGGGGGGGGGGGGGGGGGGGGGGGGGGGGGGGGGGGGGGGGGGGGGGGGGGGGGGGGGGGGGGGGGGGGGGGGGGGGGGGGGGGGGGGGGGGGGGGGGGGGGGGGGGGGGGGGGGGGGGGGGGGGGGGGGGGGGGGGGGGGGGGGGGGGGGGGGGGGGGGGGGGGGGGGGGGGGGGGGGGGGGGGGGGGGGGGGGGGGGGGGGGGGGGGGGGGGGGGGGGGGGGGGGGGGGGGGGGGGGGGGGGGGGGGGGGGGGGGGGGGGGGGGGGGGGGGGGGGGGGGGGGGGGGGGGGGGGGGGGGGGGGGGGGGGGGGGGGGGGGGGGGGGGGGGGGGGGGGGGGGGGGGGGGGGGGGGGGGGGGGGGGGGGGGGGGGGGGGGGGGGGGGGGGGGGGGGGGGGGGGGGGGGGGGGGGGGGGGGGGGGGGGGGGGGGGGGGGGGGGGGGGGGGGGGGGGGGGGGGGGGGGGGGGGGGGGGGGGGGGGGGGGGGGGGGGGGGGGGGGGGGGGGGGGGGGGGGGGGGGGGGGGGGGGGGGGGGGGGGGGGGGGGGGGGGGGGGGGGGGGGGGGGGGGGGGGGGGGGGGGGGGGGGGGGGGGGGGGGGGGGGGGGGGGGGGGGGGGGGGGGGGGGGGGGGGGGGGGGGGGGGGGGGGGGGGGGGGGGGGGGGGGGGGGGGGGGGGGGGGGGGGGGGGGGGGGGGGGGGGGGGGGGGGGGGGGGGGGGGGGGGGGGGGGGGGGGGGGGGGGGGGGGGGGGGGGGGGGGGGGGGGGGGGGGGGGGGGGGGGGGGGGGGGGGGGGGGGGGGGGGGGGGGGGGGGGGGGGGGGGGGGGGGGGGGGGGGGGGGGGGGGGGGGGGGGGGGGGGGGGGGGGGGGGGGGGGGGGGGGGGGGGGGGGGGGGGGGGGGGGGGGGGGGGGGGGGGGGGGGGGGGGGGGGGGGGGGGGGGGGGGGGGGGGGGGGGGGGGGGGGGGGGGGGGGGGGGGGGGGGGGGGGGGGGGGGGGGGGGGGGGGGGGGGGGGGGGGGGGGGGGGGGGGGGGGGGGGGGGGGGGGGGGGGGGGGGGGGGGGGGGGGGGGGGGGGGGGGGGGGGGGGGGGGGGGGGGGGGGGGGGGGGGGGGGGGGGGGGGGGGGGGGGGGGGGGGGGGGGGGGGGGGGGGGGGGGGGGGGGGGGGGGGGGGGGGGGGGGGGGGGGGGGGGGGGGGGGGGGGGGGGGGGGGGGGGGGGGGGGGGGGGGGGGGGGGGGGGGGGGGGGGGGGGGGGGGGGGGGGGGGGGGGGGGGGGGGGGGGGGGGGGGGGGGGGGGGGGGGGGGGGGGGGGGGGGGGGGGGGGGGGGGGGGGGGGGGGGGGGGGGGGGGGGGGGGGGGGGGGGGGGGGGGGGGGGGGGGGGGGGGGGGGGGGGGGGGGGGGGGGGGGGGGGGGGGGGGGGGGGGGGGGGGGGGGGGGGGGGGGGGGGGGGGGGGGGGGGGGGGGGGGGGGGGGGGGGGGGGGGGGGGGGGGGGGGGGGGGGGGGGGGGGGGGGGGGGGGGGGGGGGGGGGGGGGGGGGGGGGGGGGGGGGGGGGGGGGGGGGGGGGGGGGGGGGGGGGGGGGGGGGGGGGGGGGGGGGGGGGGGGGGGGGGGGGGGGGGGGGGGGGGGGGGGGGGGGGGGGGGGGGGGGGGGGGGGGGGGGGGGGGGGGGGGGGGGGGGGGGGGGGGGGGGGGGGGGGGGGGGGGGGGGGGGGGGGGGGGGGGGGGGGGGGGGGGGGGGGGGGGGGGGGGGGGGGGGGGGGGGGGGGGGGGGGGGGGGGGGGGGGGGGGGGGGGGGGGGGGGGGGGGGGGGGGGGGGGGGGGGGGGGGGGGGGGGGGGGGGGGGGGGGGGGGGGGGGGGGGGGGGGGGGGGGGGGGGGGGGGGGGGGGGGGGGGGGGGGGGGGGGGGGGGGGGGGGGGGGGGGGGGGGGGGGGGGGGGGGGGGGGGGGGGGGGGGGGGGGGGGGGGGGGGGGGGGGGGGGGGGGGGGGGGGGGGGGGGGGGGGGGGGGGGGGGGGGGGGGGGGGGGGGGGGGGGGGGGGGGGGGGGGGGGGGGGGGGGGGGGGGGGGGGGGGGGGGGGGGGGGGGGGGGGGGGGGGGGGGGGGGGGGGGGGGGGGGGGGGGGGGGGGGGGGGGGGGGGGGGGGGGGGGGGGGGGGGGGGGGGGGGGGGGGGGGGGGGGGGGGGGGGGGGGGGGGGGGGGGGGGGGGGGGGGGGGGGGGGGGGGGGGGGGGGGGGGGGGGGGGGGGGGGGGGGGGGGGGGGGGGGGGGGGGGGGGGGGGGGGGGGGGGGGGGGGGGGGGGGGGGGGGGGGGGGGGGGGGGGGGGGGGGGGGGGGGGGGGGGGGGGGGGGGGGGGGGGGGGGGGGGGGGGGGGGGGGGGGGGGGGGGGGGGGGGGGGGGGGGGGGGGGGGGGGGGGGGGGGGGGGGGGGGGGGGGGGGGGGGGGGGGGGGGGGGGGGGGGGGGGGGGGGGGGGGGGGGGGGGGGGGGGGGGGGGGGGGGGGGGGGGGGGGGGGGGGGGGGGGGGGGGGGGGGGGGGGGGGGGGGGGGGGGGGGGGGGGGGGGGGGGGGGGGGGGGGGGGGGGGGGGGGGGGGGGGGGGGGGGGGGGGGGGGGGGGGGGGGGGGGGGGGGGGGGGGGGGGGGGGGGGGGGGGGGGGGGGGGGGGGGGGGGGGGGGGGGGGGGGGGGGGGGGGGGGGGGGGGGGGGGGGGGGGGGGGGGGGGGGGGGGGGGGGGGGGGGGGGGGGGGGGGGGGGGGGGGGGGGGGGGGGGGGGGGGGGGGGGGGGGGGGGGGGGGGGGGGGGGGGGGGGGGGGGGGGGGGGGGGGGGGGGGGGGGGGGGGGGGGGGGGGGGGGGGGGGGGGGGGGGGGGGGGGGGGGGGGGGGGGGGGGGGGGGGGGGGGGGGGGGGGGGGGGGGGGGGGGGGGGGGGGGGGGGGGGGGGGGGGGGGGGGGGGGGGGGGGGGGGGGGGGGGGGGGGGGGGGGGGGGGGGGGGGGGGGGGGGGGGGGGGGGGGGGGGGGGGGGGGGGGGGGGGGGGGGGGGGGGGGGGGGGGGGGGGGGGGGGGGGGGGGGGGGGGGGGGGGGGGGGGGGGGGGGGGGGGGGGGGGGGGGGGGGGGGGGGGGGGGGGGGGGGGGGGGGGGGGGGGGGGGGGGGGGGGGGGGGGGGGGGGGGGGGGGGGGGGGGGGGGGGGGGGGGGGGGGGGGGGGGGGGGGGGGGGGGGGGGGGGGGGGGGGGGGGGGGGGGGGGGGGGGGGGGGGGGGGGGGGGGGGGGGGGGGGGGGGGGGGGGGGGGGGGGGGGGGGGGGGGGGGGGGGGGGGGGGGGGGGGGGGGGGGGGGGGGGGGGGGGGGGGGGGGGGGGGGGGGGGGGGGGGGGGGGGGGGGGGGGGGGGGGGGGGGGGGGGGGGGGGGGGGGGGGGGGGGGGGGGGGGGGGGGGGGGGGGGGGGGGGGGGGGGGGGGGGGGGGGGGGGGGGGGGGGGGGGGGGGGGGGGGGGGGGGGGGGGGGGGGGGGGGGGGGGGGGGGGGGGGGGGGGGGGGGGGGGGGGGGGGGGGGGGGGGGGGGGGGGGGGGGGGGGGGGGGGGGGGGGGGGGGGGGGGGGGGGGGGGGGGGGGGGGGGGGGGGGGGGGGGGGGGGGGGGGGGGGGGGGGGGGGGGGGGGGGGGGGGGGGGGGGGGGGGGGGGGGGGGGGGGGGGGGGGGGGGGGGGGGGGGGGGGGGGGGGGGGGGGGGGGGGGGGGGGGGGGGGGGGGGGGGGGGGGGGGGGGGGGGGGGGGGGGGGGGGGGGGGGGGGGGGGGGGGGGGGGGGGGGGGGGGGGGGGGGGGGGGGGGGGGGGGGGGGGGGGGGGGGGGGGGGGGGGGGGGGGGGGGGGGGGGGGGGGGGGGGGGGGGGGGGGGGGGGGGGGGGGGGGGGGGGGGGGGGGGGGGGGGGGGGGGGGGGGGGGGGGGGGGGGGGGGGGGGGGGGGGGGGGGGGGGGGGGGGGGGGGGGGGGGGGGGGGGGGGGGGGGGGGGGGGGGGGGGGGGGGGGGGGGGGGGGGGGGGGGGGGGGGGGGGGGGGGGGGGGGGGGGGGGGGGGGGGGGGGGGGGGGGGGGGGGGGGGGGGGGGGGGGGGGGGGGGGGGGGGGGGGGGGGGGGGGGGGGGGGGGGGGGGGGGGGGGGGGGGGGGGGGGGGGGGGGGGGGGGGGGGGGGGGGGGGGGGGGGGGGGGGGGGGGGGGGGGGGGGGGGGGGGGGGGGGGGGGGGGGGGGGGGGGGGGGGGGGGGGGGGGGGGGGGGGGGGGGGGGGGGGGGGGGGGGGGGGGGGGGGGGGGGGGGGGGGGGGGGGGGGGGGGGGGGGGGGGGGGGGGGGGGGGGGGGGGGGGGGGGGGGGGGGGGGGGGGGGGGGGGGGGGGGGGGGGGGGGGGGGGGGGGGGGGGGGGGGGGGGGGGGGGGGGGGGGGGGGGGGGGGGGGGGGGGGGGGGGGGGGGGGGGGGGGGGGGGGGGGGGGGGGGGGGGGGGGGGGGGGGGGGGGGGGGGGGGGGGGGGGGGGGGGGGGGGGGGGGGGGGGGGGGGGGGGGGGGGGGGGGGGGGGGGGGGGGGGGGGGGGGGGGGGGGGGGGGGGGGGGGGGGGGGGGGGGGGGGGGGGGGGGGGGGGGGGGGGGGGGGGGGGGGGGGGGGGGGGGGGGGGGGGGGGGGGGGGGGGGGGGGGGGGGGGGGGGGGGGGGGGGGGGGGGGGGGGGGGGGGGGGGGGGGGGGGGGGGGGGGGGGGGGGGGGGGGGGGGGGGGGGGGGGGGGGGGGGGGGGGGGGGGGGGGGGGGGGGGGGGGGGGGGGGGGGGGGGGGGGGGATGTGAACTATGGGTGTTAATCACATGGTGATGTGAACTATTGGTGTTAAATTACATGGCGATGTGAACTAGATTATTGACTCTAGTGCAAGTGGGAGACTGAAGGAAATATGCCCTAGAGGCAATAATAAAGTTATTATTTTATTTCCTTATATTATGATAAATGTTTATTATTCATGCTAGAATTGTATTAACCGGAAACTTAGTATATGTGTGAATACATAGACAAACAGAGTGTCACTAGTATGCCTCTACTTGACTAGCTCATTAATCAAAGATGGTTAAGTTTCCTAATGATACGTCTCCATCGTATCTATAATTTTTTATTGTTCCATGCCAATATTATACAACTTTCATATACTTTTGGCCACTTTTTATACTATTTTTGGGACTAACATATTGATCCAGTGCCCAGTGCCTGTTCTTGTTTGTTGCATGTTTTTTGTTTCGCAGAAAATCCATATCAAACGGAGTCCAAACGGGATAAAAACTTACGGAGATTTTTTTTGGAATATATGTGATTTTTGGGAAGAAGAATCAATGCGAGACGATGCCCGAGGGGGCCACGAGGCAGGGGCGCGCCCCTGACCCTCGTGGCCACCCTGTAAGGCGGTTGGTGCCCTTCTTTCTCCGCAAGAAAGCCAATATCCGGATAAAAATCGTGTCCAAATTTCAGCCCAATCGGAGTTACGGATCTCCGGGAATTTAAGAAACGGTGAAAGGGCAGAATCAGGGAGCACAGAAACAGAAGGAAACAGAGAGAGATATCCAATCTCGGAGGGGCTCCCGCCCCTCCGCCGCCATGGAAGCCAAGGACCAGAGGGGAAACCCTTCTCCCATCTAGGGGGAAGGTCAAGGAAGAAGAAGAAGAAGAAGAAGGGGGGCTCTCTCCCCCTCTCTCCCGGTGGCGCCGGAACGCCGCCGGGGCCATCATCGTCACCGCAATCTACACCAACACCCCCCCCCCCCCCCCCCCCCCCCCCCCCCCCCCCCCCCCCCCCCCCCCCCCCCCCCCCCCCCCCCCCCCCCCCCCCCCCCCCCCCCCCCCCCCCCCCCCCCCCCCCCCCCCCCCCCCCCCCCCCCCCCCCCCCCCCCCCCCCCCCCCCCCCCCCCCCCCCCCCCCCCCCCCCCCCCCCCCCCCCCCCCCCCCCCCCCCCCCCCCCCCCCCCCCCCCCCCCCCCCCCCCCCCCCCCCCCCCCCCCCCCCCCCCCCCCCCCCCCCCCCCCCCCCCCCCCCCCCCCCCCCCCCCCCCCCCCCCCCCCCCCCCCCCCCCCCCCCCCCCCCCCCCCCCCCCCCCCCCCCCCCCCCCCCCCCCCCCCCCCCCCCCCCCCCCCCCCCCCCCCCCCCCCCCCCCCCCCCCCCCCCCCCCCCCCCCCCCCCCCCCCCCCCCCCCCCCCCCCCCCCCCCCCCCCCCCCCCCCCCCCCCCCCCCCCCCCCCCCCCCCCCCCCCCCCCCCCCCCCCCCCCCCCCCCCCCCCCCCCCCCCCCCCCCCCCCCCCCCCCCCCCCCCCCCCCCCCCCCCCCCCCCCCCCCCCCCCCCCCCCCCCCCCCCCCCCCCCCCCCCCCCCCCCCCCCCCCCCCCCCCCCCCCCCCCCCCCCCCCCCCCCCCCCCCCCCCCCCCCCCCCCCCCCCCCCCCCCCCCCCCCCCCCCCCCCCCCCCCCCCCCCCCCCCCCCCCCCCCCCCCCCCCCCCCCCCCCCCCCCCCCCCCCCCCCCCCCCCCCCCCCCCCCCCCCCCCCCCCCCCCCCCCCCCCCCCCCCCCCCCCCCCCCCCCCCCCCCCCCCCCCCCCCCCCCCCCCCCCCCCCCCCCCCCCCCCCCCCCCCCCCCCCCCCCCCCCCCCCCCCCCCCCCCCCCCCCCCCCCCCCCCCCCCCCCCCCCCCCCCCCCCCCCCCCCCCCCCCCCCCCCCCCCCCCCCCCCCCCCCCCCCCCCCCCCCCCCCCCCCCCCCCCCCCCCCCCCCCCCCCCCCCCCCCCCCCCCCCCCCCCCCCCCCCCCCCCCCCCCCCCCCCCCCCCCCCCCCCCCCCCCCCCCCCCCCCCCCCCCCCCCCCCCCCCCCCCCCCCCCCCCCCCCCCCCCCCCCCCCCCCCCCCCCCCCCCCCCCCCCCCCCCCCCCCCCCCCCCCCCCCCCCCCCCCCCCCCCCCCCCCCCCCCCCCCCCCCCCCCCCCCCCCCCCCCCCCCCCCCCCCCCCCCCCCCCCCCCCCCCCCCCCCCCCCCCCCCCCCCCCCCCCCCCCCCCCCCCCCCCCCCCCCCCCCCCCCCCCCCCCCCCCCCCCCCCCCCCCCCCCCCCCCCCCCCCCCCCCCCCCCCCCCCCCCCCCCCCCCCCCCCCCCCCCCCCCCCCCCCCCCCCCCCCCCCCCCCCCCCCCCCCCCCCCCCCCCCCCCCCCCCCCCCCCCCCCCCCCCCCCCCCCCCCCCCCCCCCCCCCCCCCCCCCCCCCCCCCCCCCCCCCCCCCCCCCCCCCCCCCCCCCCCCCCCCCCCCCCCCCCCCCCCCCCCCCCCCCCCCCCCCCCCCCCCCCCCCCCCCCCCCCCCCCCCCCCCCCCCCCCCCCCCCCCCCCCCCCCCCCCCCCCCCCCCCCCCCCCCCCCCCCCCCCCCCCCCCCCCCCCCCCCCCCCCCCCCCCCCCCCCCCCCCCCCCCCCCCCCCCCCCCCCCCCCCCCCCCCCCCCCCCCCCCCCCCCCCCCCCCCCCCCCCCCCCCCCCCCCCCCCCCCCCCCCCCCCCCCCCCCCCCCCCCCCCCCCCCCCCCCCCCCCCCCCCCCCCCCCCCCCCCCCCCCCCCCCCCCCCCCCCCCCCCCCCCCCCCCCCCCCCCCCCCCCCCCCCCCCCCCCCCCCCCCCCCCCCCCCCCCCCCCCCCCCCCCCCCCCCCCCCCCCCCCCCCCCCCCCCCCCCCCCCCCCCCCCCCCCCCCCCCCCCCCCCCCCCCCCCCCCCCCCCCCCCCCCCCCCCCCCCCCCCCCCCCCCCCCCCCCCCCCCCCCCCCCCCCCCCCCCCCCCCCCCCCCCCCCCCCCCCCCCCCCCCCCCCCCCCCCCCCCCCCCCCCCCCCCCCCCCCCCCCCCCCCCCCCCCCCCCCCCCCCCCCCCCCCCCCCCCCCCCCCCCCCCCCCCCCCCCCCCCCCCCCCCCCCCCCCCCCCCCCCCCCCCCCCCCCCCCCCCCCCCCCCCCCCCCCCCCCCCCCCCCCCCCCCCCCCCCCCCCCCCCCCCCCCCCCCCCCCCCCCCCCCCCCCCCCCCCCCCCCCCCCCCCCCCCCCCCCCCCCCCCCCCCCCCCCCCCCCCCCCCCCCCCCCCCCCCCCCCCCCCCCCCCCCCCCCCCCCCCCCCCCCCCCCCCCCCCCCCCCCCCCCCCCCCCCCCCCCCCCCCCCCCCCCCCCCCCCCCCCCCCCATTCTACATCATTTCCGATCAACAATATGTCATTCACATATACTTATCAGAAAAACTGTAGTGCTCCCACTCACTTTCTTGTAAATACACCCTTCACCGCAAGTCTGTATAAAACTATATGCTTTGATCAACTCATCAAAACATATATTCCAACTCCGAGATGCTTGCACCAGTCCATAGATGGATCGCTGGAGCTTTGCACACTTTCACTACTGCAGGATGGTCCAAACGCGACACTACGATCAGAGACCCTTCGACGAAACTGTGTGCGATGCCATAATCGCAAACGGTGGTGTAAAAAACCCGTCAAAAAAGGTGCAAAACGTATGTGATGACAGATGCATCAAACACGGTTCAGAATTTAGTTGCATGTGCGATGCAAGGCATACGGTTCAACTCAATTAACTATTTGGGATGAGGAGGCACAAAAGAAACGGGCAGCCAGATGAATGCGTGTGCGATATACAGCATACGGTTCACTGGGATGAACTGTGTGTGATTAGGCAACACAATGGAAACGGTTCAACTGAATAAGATGTGTGTGATACGCAGCAAACAGGTCCGTAATCTGAAATGTGTGCGAAGACCAATAATAACACAGACGATTGCTGCTAATAAGCCGTGTGAATTGCTCTGTCTATGGTAGAATAACATGTGTGTGTGTGTGTGTCTATATATATA